>JBAMNC010001483.1:0-109957 GCA_037902135.1 Cetoscarus ocellatus
AGCTACTTTGGTTGTGTGGAAAGGTTGGATGAGTTAAGAGGGACATCCAATCACAACTGCCTTACCTTGGTGGTGGCAGCATCCAAGTGTAAAACATGACTTCAGAAATTCAAGGAAACAAAAAATGCCTTACACTTTACACTTCATATTTTATTCGACTAAATTCACAGTAGATTTCGTCGAATAAAATTGTTGTGAAATTTTATCAACTAAAACTTCATTAAAATTAAAACAATTTAGATGACTTAATTATGGCTAATACTAAAAGATATTTTAGTCAAAAGACTATAACTAAAACTAAATTAAAAAGTTTTGTCAAAATTAACACTGATTTTTTGTCATTTAGGCTTTTATTTGACAGTGACAGACAGTGGATAGACCCAGAAATAGGGGTGAAAGAGCAGGAGGGTATCAACCCAGGGCTGCCATCCAGCCAGTACCCCATTTACAGTCTATTTATTCCAAAATATTCATCCAGCGTTGAAGTCTGCATTGAATTCAGTGTTGACACCAACAGAACAGAAGATAATGAGCTAAGTTTAATGAGCTACACGTGTGTTGCTACACATATGTGTGTTGTGTTTGTGATGCTTTTGTGTCCCAGTCGGTAAAACTTTGATGCATTCATGACGGCTCCGTAAACTGAGTATTTGGTGAAGATAAGTGCATGATGTGTAGCAGTATGAAATATTCAAATCAGTTACATTATATAAATGAGATACTCTTCTAACACATTAAAACTTTTTTCTTTTTTTATCAGACTATTTGGACTTTTTGCCTGTTGGATAAAATGAAAGCATTTTTCAGTCTGTTGATAATTTTGTCAATTAACAAAAATAAACAAAGTAAAAAATGACTCGTTACACTGTGTAATTAAGTTATCCTTACTAGGGATGCCTCAGTTCTGATTCGATTCTTAAATGATGAAAATCTGTCGATTCAAAGTACAGATCCGATGTTTACATTTACTAAGACCAGTGGATTCAAACCTTTTTTTATCTCAAGGCAAGCATAATATCAAGCCAAAACCTCAGGGTAAAAATTGAGCAAAAAAGGCCCTTTAGCAAGTGTTTTGAAAGTTCAAAATTTCAGCAGCACACTTTAAAACTTGACAGAAACCAGGGGTTTGTCTCAGTCTTATAAAGAGAAACCTAATATAGAATTTAAAGCTTAATGCAAAAAATAATGCACTCAAAAAGAGCAACTGGTGGTGGAAACTTTTGGTTGGACAAATTTCGAAGGCACATCCATCATTTGAGAACCTCTGACGCAAACAAGTGCTTGTTTTGTTGTTTGTTTGTTTGTTTGTTAACCAAATTAAGTCAACAAAGTAACAAGATACCTTTATTTGATTCTTCTAGCTAAGTCCTACTAGCATTTTGTTAATGCTGTGTAAATTGAAGTTTTTCCTCACAGATGACATGTTAGCCACAGGACCGTTACTGCTACATCACCTTACAAGTTACAACCAGCTGTTAAGTTTTCACAACTTAAGGAAACAAGCATAAACAATTGGGACAAGATGTACAGTATTAATCCTGATGCATTATCAATTAAAAATGCTCATATTGGCCCCGATTCCACATTCAACTCTCTGCCCCTCTTCAAATCCAGACTCAAAATCCACCCGTTTAAGACTGCATACTCTATTTAACAACAACCCGCACATCTGCATCACCACAGCTGTTACTGTCTGCTGCGGTTTGCTGATTTTATTTTTTCTATTGTTGATTTTACTGGGGTTGTGATTTTTTTTTAAACTTTGTACAGTGTCTTTGAGTGTCATGAGAGGTGCTGTAAAATAAAATTTATAATTATTATTATACTTTTACTGATACTTATTGAGAAAATACTCAACAAACTATTATACCAAAACACAAACAATCGGATGATCTCGCCAACAGGTGATCAGCGACTGGTATGTGCCACAAAAAGCCTGATCAGGGCATCCCTTAACATCACCAATAAGCACACAACACATATTTTCACCTTGCTAAAGCTGAGTTAAATTGAAGCTAACAGACAAAGCTAACATCAGCTTGCTGCTATAAAGGAATGGACACTTAAATGGTACAGACTACATGCCTTTCACTCTCTAAATGTGTCAGTATAACTATGGCCCCAGGGCAGCCATTGCTTTGTCTTCGTCACCCTGAAACTGCAACAGTCTTGCTGACAAAGCCAACGTTTGCTTAGCTGATGTTTCCTGCAGAGTTTTACAGTTCAGGACGCCTCATAACAACACATATCCTCCCACTTGACTACCACTAAAGTTAGTATTGTATGTTTTTTGATGTAGATATTGAAAGTCTTAGAAGAAAGGCTCACAAAGGAAAGAAATAAAGTAATAGAGAGAGGGCAGGGCAGTCTGCAGCAGAAATCGGTGTATAATCTGCTCTCAGGGCAGCGGCTGCTCCTTTATTTAAATCACATGGCTACGAGCTGAGATTATAAAGCAGGTGTTAAAAATACACTATAAGTGCTCTGCATATCATGATCTCAGCGGCTGGCTTTGAAATGAAACTACATTTTTAATCATTAGCATCTCATCAGGGGAAATGGAGATTCTGACTGAGATGGCACTTTTAACAATTATGTAAAAGCCTCGTTTGTGCAGTTCAGTTAGGCTCAGACAGCTGACTGGATATAACAGGAGTAAGTACATTTACAACTTCATCCATAATCCTACAGCAACTACAAACACCTGCTCTAAAAGAGTTGGGACGCTCTGTTCAATGTGACTAAAATCAGAATAGTGATGTGTAAATCCTTTCAAAGCACTGTTCAGTTAAATACAACACAATGACAGGATATCTAATGTTTAATGTGATAAAACTTTTCACTCCGGGATGTTGCTGAAGTCTGTTTGTCACTTTGCACGGCCATCTCAACTGATCTTGCACAGTGGGACACTGCGGTAACTGACAATGGTTTCTTTAAGTGTCTTGGGGCTCTTATTTTAAAACCCACTGCAGAATGAATCTGGTTTTAATGCACTTCAGCCTGAGGGATCAAAGGTCATAGGCATTCAATGATAGTGTCTGGCCTTGCCCCTTATATGCAGAGATTTCTACACTCACTCTGATAAAATTCAGGGTTACTACACACTTTAAGAATCACATTCATGACCTTTAAAGAGAATAAATAGTTCCTACTGTTGTGCAAAGTCAATGATTTATTAAGGTAAGACTCATATTTAACTAAAATATAACAGGATATGAGGCTAAAAAGTAAATTTAATGACAGGATAGCAAGTTGCATAATGGCCCTACGAGGGAAAGAGACACATGAGAGATTGAGCACATGAATATGGAAAGGTGTTTTTTCATTGTGCTAGATTTGGCGCATTGGTAACAACCATCTATGTTTCAGCCATCCCAGGTTTAATTACTGCCTATGCCGCATTTCAGAATCAGAATCAGAATTTATTGCCAAGCACATTTGCACAAACAGGGAATTTAACTTGGTAAATTGGTAAATTAGTGCAAAAACAATCAACATATTATTAGAATCAGAATAAAATTAAGGGTAGGAGGAATGAAATAAAGTATAAAAATAGGTAGAAAATAGTGCTGAATGCTCCCACCCCCCACCCCCACTTCACAGATCTATCCACTGTCTCCCTCCACTATCAAATAAAGGCTGTAAAATGCCAAAAAAAAAAAAAGAAAAAAAAGGTACTTTTAAAAGAACAATTTTTTAATTGCATTTACATTGCTACACAAACAGTTTTTGGTGTGTTAACCCTTATAACAACTGGAAATATATCTTAACGGTCTTTGTCACCATGTCATCTGAAATATTATAAATAACACAAGTAAGACTTTATATGACTTTTAATGGTCTTAAAGCTCAAATATCCACTTTCAGATCTTACAAAACCTTTTTAGAGATTTGTCGGGGCCCTGCATGGACTGAAGACGGTGAAATAAACATTGGACAATTTGAAATCACCCATCAACCTAATGTTTTTGGTTGCCTGAGGAGAACCTATGTGTGCACAAGAAGAACATGCAAACTCCAAGCAGGAATGTGACGACGAAGGAAACTTTTTTCTTGTTTTTTTCTTGTTTTTTTTTTACATTTTGGTTTAGTTCAGTTTTGACAGCCTTTGCCATTGGGGTGCCTTTATTTCTGTCCCATTCTGTGTTGTTTTAGGCAAATTCTACAAAAGCAAAGGGCTACTGATGGGGCAGCAGTGACAAGGTAGGCTATTTTTGGACTTAATTTGATGCACAATGCTGATGCGCTTGGAGTTTATCTTTTACATGCAAGACCCAAAAAATGTCTGTGCACCAGCATTTTGATAAAATGACACTACATCACACAACCCATAAGACTTGATAGCTGTATGAACAAGCTCTAACGTTGATGTTTTTGATTTCACATTTGCTGGACTATCTTCATCTCTACTCCCACCTCAGATTAAAAGAGCAATGTACTCCCATAGCCTGTTCTCCAACTATAGCTCTTTTCCACTCTTCGAAGGAGCTTCTGAGCGCTGATTCACAGGCACAAACACAGCAGAGGAAATACAGAGAGAAAAGGCTGCAATAGAGAAAAAAAACTGAAAATACCACAATTCACACATGTATTGAACCAGGAACATCACACTGTATGGTTCCATATTCTACTGAGAATTACTGTATCAGACTGGAAACAATATAATCATTGTTTCCACTCTTGTCTTACCCCTGTCCCGACTGTTATTGGAATGCAAATACTGAACTCAGAATGGGTGCATATAGTATAATATCTCTAAAAAACCATGAGGTTTATCAGCTTAAACATCAAGCATCTTGTCTCTTCAATAATACAGGCTGAAAAAGGCTTGAAAATCTTGAGGTTGGGGTTACAACATTAGTGAAAGCACAGTTGAGCATCAAAAGACTGCCCCTTGACCTGAAACCAGGCCTTCTGCATACCCCAAAATGTCAACCACCATCAAGATACAGACTTCAAAACCAGGAGCAACATGAATTCCACCTCAGTGACACATCATAAATGACCAGTGAGTTCAAATGCCCTATTTTTCTCCAACAGGATCCGCGTAGGCGTGCTCTCTGTCACGCAGTAACCTCTTTGAGTAACATGTCCACCATGGCTCCTCTCATACAGAGACGTGATCATTGTGCCTCGAGCCCTGAAAGGCCCAAAAACCAGCCAACCTTGAAGACCCGAGCATTAGGTCTCCTTCAGACTGGAGTCTTTTCAACCTCTGCCAGGACAATACCAACGAAAACCAACATAAGGAATGCCATTCATCCCAAGATCCGAATGGACAATGGTGCATTTGTGTGTTTAATATTAAAAAGACGACATCTGCTGCAGAAAAGTGCTCAAACTTAAAGATTACATTGTCACTTCTTACTTGGAGAGACTGCATTATCGTGCTCTTAACACCATCAGGCTTTGGCAGTAAACCACGGCACACATTAACAAAGACTCATTGATATTTCCTCACAGACACAGAGACAAACACAAGGCTGAGAAAGCACCATATTGTCCCAGACTGCTCTCAGCCACTCTAGACTTTTGATTGGGTTATCAGGCTGGCCAGCCTCAGAGGGGACCCTGATAAATGAAGTTGCCATTTGTCCATCCTCCCCTGCGCCCAGAGCCGGGCACTGCTAGCCCACAGCAAGGAATTATCCTAGTGACAATTACATTCCTCCAGCTCCAGAAGATGCCAGCACTGAGGAACCAGCAAAGGACTGACCACAAGGAGATTACACTGATTGCTATTCTGCTGCTTGAATTTGAGTCTAAATTGCTCTGGCACTGGGTTTTAGCACACAGTCAAATCCATGGTGAATATATTTGGGGTTTTATATAATAAATCCAATTTACAAGCAATTTTATTCACATAGAGGTCGTAAATTTTATCCTTGGTATTAGAGGGAATCCTGAAAAATGCTGAAATCTGTTTGGTATGCTCTGTTCTGTTAATGGAGGGCAAAAAAGGTAAACTCAACATTGCAATAAAGGATGTTACTGGAGCTATTTCTGGTGGAAGTCTGTTCAATTTACTTTTAAAATCAACCACATTTCCTCCTCTATGAAGAACTTGTTCAGCCAAATCAGGCTACAGTTAATAATTGCTTTATGGTCAGAGCACACACTCTCTAGAGCTGTTAAATAAAGGAAAATCAGTTATTTTATTAATAATGTCATATAAATCAGTCAATTTGCTGCATTGCCTTGACAGACAGCACAATGGTTTAACCTTATTCGTCAACCAAGAATACCTTTCTGTCATTTTTATTCTGCTTTTCAAACTAAACAGAGTATTTGTAATGGCTCTCTGCTCCTCACTCAGATCAGTGAGAGCTGTTTTGAGGGGCATGGCAGAGGCGCACCACGCTGAAAAGGAAGAGAGGGAACGTAACATTTACCTCACTAACTCTGGTGTATGTATTTGATAATGCTTTGCGTTGGGGTCCTTACATTCTTTTGTTTTTATTTGTTTTAACCTTTATTTTACCAGATAAGTCCCATTGAGATCAGGATCTCATTCACAATGGCGACATGGCCAAGAGGTCAGAAGCACAAGTCATAATAAATACAAATTCAAGAAAAGATAAAGCAATAAATTATAAACAATAAATATGGTAAAAAAAAAAAAAAAAAAAAGAAAAAAAAACTTCACGGTAGAAGTGCGACAGTTTTGAGGACAGCAACAATTAAAAACACAAGCACTGCACATAGTTTTCCTGCTGCCTAGTGTGTAAAATGGAAAGAAAAGCTTTGACTGAAATCCAGTTCTGACATTTTCAGTTCTGTCTGTACAGTGTCCCAAGCAGTGGAACACTTCTGTGACTTTCATGAGTGAGTCCATGCATAATAAAGCATCAATTTATGCAGGTATTCATGATGAAATACCTATAATGCACATTTATTAAGACTAACTTGTTACTTTTGATTTTATTGCAAAGACCCTCATAGTAGTTAAACCATACCAAGTGGCCCAACCCAGACCACCCTCCTAACAACTAGCGCCTGTTCACATGCATGTATTTAATATCATAAACCACATACTACAACACTAACATTTATTCTCCCTTGGCGCCAAATTTTAATTCCGAACATAAAACATGACACTGGACAAACATCAAAACATTTTGTTCTCTTCTCGTTCTGTGCTTTTGTCGATTATATTTTCTCATAACACTTTGCTTAAAACATGTTGATTTATACATAATAATTGAATCTAGTTCTTGCTGCACATCTAACAAGCAGGGTGAAAAATTAAATGTCAAAATTAATAGAACTACAAGTCATTTCGCCCACTGTGGTGGTAAACTTTGTGCTAAATCTGCAGGCCAGCCACCTGCCAATCTAAAGTAAACTTGCAGAGTGAACCAACTATACACCCGAAAAGCGCTGTTTTTTGGCGGTTGTTTGATATACAGTAAGATTGTATATGTCAAGTTAAATAGCAGTCTTCATTAGTGCAATATAAAGTCCCATTAGCACAGTATAGATGCTAATCTATGAAGAAGAGCAAAACCTTGAGGTGTGAGTACTGCCACAAAACAATTAAATTCAGACTGAGTGTTTCTCTGCCACATACATCTCAGCTAGACGGAATTAAACTGAAAAGCAAATCAGTCACTTGGGACACCCCTACCTAAAACCAGATGCAAGGATTGAGCAATAAATGAGGCAGATACTGATACATCCATCCATCCATCATCTATACTGCTTATTCCTTTCGGGGTCGCGGTGGGGCTGGAGAATATCCCAGCTGACACTGGGTGAGAGGCAGGGTACACACTGGACCTGTAGCCAGTCAATTACAGGGCCACATAGAGAGACAGACAATCATTCACTCTCACACCCATAACTGGTTAATTTGAAATCACCCATCAACCTAATGTTTTTGGTCTGTGGGAGGAAGCTGGAGTGCCTGAGGAGAACCTATGCGTGCACAAGAAGAACATGCAAACTCCAAGCAGGAAGGCCCTGACCGACCCGGGGATCAAACCAGCAACTTTCTTTCTGTGAGGCACGTGCACCACCTGCTGCACCCTCATGCCACCCCTGCTGATGGAACAGTCCAAATCTTTTGGATAAAAAGGGATAAACAGGCCAAGAGGCATGAATATTTCAGTATCTTTGTCCAATTAATGTTCAAAAAGCAAGAAATGAAGAAAAAAATCTGTACACCTTTTCTATTGAATGTTCTGAAATGATTCATTATCTCACCTAAGATGTAAATGTATGAAACTCATTTTAACCCCAGAAACCAGCTTAACAAAATCCTCACATTTCAAGGACAAAACATTATTTTTCTCTCCTGACTGTTCTAAATATTAATCACACATTTGCATGGAAGTAGATAAACAGAATTTTCTGCCTGGCAGTAGGACTCAGTGTACTGGTAAACACGTCTGATGCTCGCTGTTGTGTAACTGGGAGCTACTGGGATGTTCAAACCTCCTCCCACATGTGATCCCAGCGTGCTGATTGGAGGAGAGGGAGGAAAAGGGATTTGGTTTGACAGTAAATTTTTATGATTCTAATGGTTTTCTGACCTAAATCTTCCCTAATCATTTTGAAGCCTGGACAAAGATGATCTGGGTATAGATTATGTTTTTACCACAACACGTGGCACTGGGACAAAAAAAAAGGACAAAGCAGCCGGAGTCGTATTGTAGTCCGTGCTTTTGATTTCTTAAAGGACATGCACATTTATCTTCTAATGAATGGAGGAATCTCACATCTACACTTGGATTTGTTTACCATCCCATTTCTTTGTCTCCCCAGAGAGATTTTTTTCCCAGGATTCCTGTGGCTGCATTTGGGGGGTTTAAGGGATGAAAAAAAAAAGCAAAGAAAAGCCCATTGGTCTCAGCGCCACAGAAACAGCATCCAGAGCCAAGCTGTCATCCCACTTGGATTAAGGGCCCTTCAGTGGTGGCTGCTGAGCTGCTAACATGGTGTCTTACCCCTCATTTGGGATGTGGGGTGGAGGGTGAGGGGTGTGAGGGTGGAGCGGGGGGTTAAGGGCATTAGAAAGCCTGGCCTAAATAAGACCTTGAGGTCAGAGAGCCTCCTGAACCATAGCAAAGCCACTTTGTGTTTCCATGTCAACTTTATTCATGAGCTGACAGCTAAGTGTCCCCCATCTTTCCTGTTGATTCAATCACTGTTGCATCATGTGCTGTGGCGGCAAAGATCATCTACGCCTTTATCCAGCTTATTGCTGCACACCAGTGTTGTGAGATAATATTAGTAGTGATAACTTCATTTGTATAGCACTTCCTGAAACATAGGTTTACAAAGTGTTTTTTTAAACAGTATTTTATTAACATTTTTCAGTTTTTTAAGCATAAACTATAGACAAGAAACAAATAAAACAAAACAGGGCTCACATTTCAAGACATTATGCTACATTGCATCGCTAGCACAATATGCCTCAATGCAAACATTTAAAGAAAAAGGTTAACAGTATACACAGTTCACTGTCCAGGGATACAATCAAATCCAGCAAGGTAATCCAGTAAAGGCTGCAAGATATTGGAAAACTTATCAAGACTGCCCATCATGCCATATTGGATCTTCTCCATGCGCAGTACACTGATGAGGTCAGTAACCCAGGTCTTGAACTGAGGTACAGTGTCCAGCTTCCAGAGGTTTAATATTACTCTCTTAGCAATTATCATTCCATACATTATAGTCCTCTGCACAGAGAGACTGTGATTTTGAAGAGATGAAGAAAAGCCAAATAATGCTATCTCTGGGTCAGGCCATACATTTCAGAAAACCAGCTTAACATCTCACACCAAAAATTATACAGTCGTGGACATGTCCAAGGTTTACAAAGTGCTTTGACTAACAGACTGAAACGTACAGACGACAAAGCGCAAGCACTTCAGCACAAAAGGAACCAGTGTAACTCACAAAGAGCTGGATTTAAACCAATAACCACTAAAAACAAGCACAACCAGCAGAATAAACCAAAGCACCCTAGGAACCAAAGAAGAGAGAGCATCAGCGCTTCTGGTGACCTTCAGACCAACTGTGCTCGTGGAAGGGAATATTTCAAGGAAGGTGAGGAAACCTAAGACCTAACAAAAAGCAGGCAGAAGAATCCAGACCCAGGCACCCAACACAATCCAATAAACATAAATGGAGACCACACCAACCCCCAGGCCAAATACGTAAGCCTATAGACACATCCCCAATGCCACCAGCCTGAATCAAAAGCCCCCCATAATACTCAAACCATACCAAGTGGCCCAACCTAGACCACCCTCCCAACAATCAGAACCTGATCATATGTCATAAGAACCGTGACAAGACACAAACACAGATACGTAAAATGAGACCAGATGTGGCATCACTGTCATATTAGTGCAATAATTTCATCCTCTGCATGATGTAAGTTCGATGATTGCAGAAAAGGCAAACTGTTTAATAGCTCTGACAGTTATCTCACTGGTAGCTCGTTCCTTTTCCTGCTCTAAAGGACTCTGATTGGGCCGTGCCGCTTTGGACAGCTCATAATCATTGGAGATGGGAGCTTTGCAAGATGGACCAGCCTGTTTACAGACACTGAGTCAGGCAGGTCCAGCTGCTGCGCAAGGTTAGTGTTAGCAGCGTGAAATGAAGGCACATGAATGAGTTCACTGATACTGATGAATAACTTGCATTGAAACTACTACCAGTGAGTGCATGTAAGAATGAAAGGAAGGAATAGGAGTGAATGGGTAGTTGTGACCTGCGGTATAAAAGCACTATACAGGCACAAGTCCATTTATTATTTGATCAACAATAGTAGCTCATTAAAAAAGATTGATGGAAACCCTGCCCCCACCTTATATTACTTGCAATAATTTATGCTGCCCAGAAACTGAGATTAAAGATTTAAAGTTGTTCAGTATTTTTTGTCTGTATCGTCATTAATATCATTATTACAGATTTCTTTGAGACATCAGATGTAACTTTGAGGTTATATGACCAATCCCAGGTAGGATAGTTTTGAGTAAATTTTGGTTGATTGATCAGGTGTTGATTTTGGAGCTGGGTACAATGTTTCTGTACTTTCCCTCTGGCAACTCTTGCAAAGACCCCAACTGCTTCAACTTTACGGGACGCATCATTCAACAAGAGGCTGGTGAGAGTGTGGAGGCTTGTGCTGGAATTCTTGGCAGGGCTCATTCTTTAAATCTTGGATGTTCTGTGCGGAATAAGAGCTGTGGAGACGTATTTGTTGAGCTATTAGACATCACAAGTGGGCTGCGTCGCTGTGCCAACAGAAAGTGGGATGTGAGGCCGAGTTTTCATTTAAGCTCTATGCAAATAGGAAGAAGATGGAGGCTTGAGGCGGAATAAAAAGCATTCAAGTGCACACTCTTCCTGAATTCTCTTTAATTCTGGCGAGCCCATTCCCCGCCGGTGGAGCAGTGCCCACCTCCTGTTGTTCTCAGGACAGGATGGGGAAGCAGTGGTCCTTGTAATGTGCTGCCACTGGGCCGCCAACCACCCCTACAACATCTGCTGCCCATTCAAAGTTGGCCGGAGCTTCAACAGGCCTGAGGCACTTGTGCTGCAGCGAGAACTGCCTCCCTACTCCTCTTCAGCAGGAACAACCAAGTGTTCAAACAGAAACTCAAACACCCGAGCGTCTATTGTGGATCTCCTCAGGCATAACCCTGCATCGCCCCCCTGTACGGCAAAAAAAAAAGGAGACGAGAACAGCCGGCCCGCCAGTACAGACAGAGAAAACAGACCCCCTTTGTTCCCCCGTGCCCCTTCTCAGCGTCGACTGAGGTACACAATCCCCCCCCCCTTCTCCCTCCTGCAGCCATGAGAGCCTCCAAACACTCCCATTTTCCCTCCCCTCCCTCCACTTCAGATCATCTTAGGAGGATTCAGAAAACAAACTCGGAGCGCTCATCTTCATTTGTTCCTATCAAGTCCCTGAAATCAAGGTTGGCTTCAAGTCAGATGTGGTGGTATGTGGAGCGAGTAAACCTGTCAGGCTCTCTTCTGGAGGTAGAAAGAACATTAAACCCACAACATTAGGTTCCATTATCCCATCCTCCCACTTCAAACAGGGGGCCGCTCTACTGTCACTCCCTGCTATTCGCTTTGGAAAGAAAAGAGCATCTCTAAATGCTTTGTTCTCATTGAGGGATGTAATAACCTGACATGGGCGGTAATGGTGGCGTTCCCTCGGCAACAGTGAGTGATTGAGCTTGATGAGTGTCGTGGTGTGAGGCTCTGCTGGGATGATTTGGTCACAGCAGGTCATCGGGGGACATCAGTACTGACCGCTACTGAAACGCCATCTGTCTGCTCTACCTGCTGCCCAAAATAACACCACACAGGGTAACATTACAGCACAGAAAATTACACACAGCAAAGTCTACTACAAAACAAGAAGCTTTTTCATCATGGTTAATATGATAATCCAAGCACAAGTCCATTTTCCAAATGACATGTCAAAGTTACTTGTTTTTGCAAAACCAAAACACCAAAATCCCCCCAAATCTTTGCTTCCTTTCAAGCTCAAAACAGGACACACTTAATGTTATGAGACAGAACTTAAGGAGTCTGTGCATGTTTTTGTTAAAAATCAATATTTGGAGCTACACAGATTTATTTTGGAGGCTGTAAGGTGGTGCAGTAGGTAGTGTAGGGCCCTATAAAATCTGTTTTATTTTTTTCTAATTTCTGCATTTCTGAAGTGTGCATTGTCCCCAGCCAAAAAAAAAATGTCTACGTAAAATGTAATCCATTTCTGTGATATTTTGTGTTTATATAATGTCCAATTCTGCGACTCTGTCTGTAACTTCATGCTAGAGCCCTAGTAGTGCTGGTGCCTCACAGTAAGTGGGTTGCTGGTTCAAACCTAGGTTTCTGTGAGGCTGGTTGTCTGTTTACATCCGTCTGCCCTGTGATTGACTGATGACCAGTCCAGGGTGTACCTCTCCCCTTGCCAAATGACAGCTGGGATAAGGTTCAGCCACTGCGCGACCCCTAAAAGGATAAGCAGTATAGATAATGGATGGATTATTGCAACAATCTAGGGACGCACAATATTATCTGCATACTGAAATCAGCACACAATAGCTTAAAAGGTCAACTAGAAGTGTTAAGAGAGCACAAGCCCCCAGGATGCATTTATTAGCCATGAAAATGTCAAAAACCGCCCTAGTTTGCAATGTTAACAAATCCTTAAAAACAATCCTGGATCCAGATCAGGAACACCACCATAATGGAATAAATTCCTTCTCTCTTAACATCTTTCCAAATAACTGATGGGATAGGAATCAATCGCCTGGAGACTCCAAACAAAGTAAGTCGAATTGATACTGGATTACTTTTTGTTTTAGGTATCAAGGACTTCCATATTTGATTACATGGTATCAAAAAAGCTTCTGATTTATTTTTCTGTTGGAGTAACTTCCTGCCAACCATTCCTATATCAATGGTTATACTATCCAAGGCGAATTTGTAACTGCTGTGATAACATGCAGGGGTGTAACAATTTTGAAAAATCCATATCCATCCGGATATCGGCAAGGAGTATGTCACGATATACAGCAGAATTGATTTTCTTAGTACAGGCTTCCAGAGCTAAACTGTTTATGTTTTGTAAATGTAAGTTAAGTAAGCCTCATCACATGCACATGACAAGAGTGAGAAGCATGTTAATATCAGAAGAATATCAATATCTGCACACAATTGTCAAAAAGTTGATTCTTATCACCGGCAGATATCCAAGTTTTTTGCCTATATGTATATTGGATACTTTGGCCACATAGCCATATTTACGCAGTATTTTTGCTCAAATATAGGCAAAATGTACACATGCACCACAGCAATTTACCTTATCATCACTGAATTTCCACTTTTATAAATAATGAGTATTTATTACAAATATTGGAAATGTTTTTTTTGCGTTTCTTGACTGTCATCAAGAAAGAAACAGGTCATTTTCAGCTAAGTGGAGGCTTTGTGCTCTTAAAACAAAACATTGGTATAAGTATTTGGGACAACAAGTTTGGAAATACCAGCATATCAGATAAAGGTAAAAGTTCCAGTATTGTGCATCCCTACAAAAGAGACAAATGTTGATTTCTACCTAACATAAAAGGCCACTAAAGCATCCCAAGTATCGAAATATGATGAACACATTTTTTTCTCAGCACATTTAACATGTTGCCATCAGTCTAGAAAATTTTAAAGTTTTAAAGATTTAAAAAATCAGAAAGCCTCTTGCTGCTGTGCCAATTTAAAAAAGGCATAAATGTCACATTGTTTTGGAGTGAATGTTAATATCTAATAAGTATATGGGGGAAAAAAGTGTCCCTCTCTGAATCAAACGCTGGAGCAACATCTTGTGAAACATCCTCGTACCTGTAGCTCAGTTCTTTCAGGAGAAACTGACAAAAACAAAACACAAGGTCTGTTTCTAATCATCTGGTCGACTAAACCGAATGAGCCTCACATAAATCACCTCATTTTTCTCCCTCACCTGTCACCATCCACTCCTGATAATATGATCCTGGTTTGCAATGTAAACAGCAACAGTTGTGTCAGTGTGGAGAGGATTCGCAGGAACGTGTCGATCCCCATTAGAGCTGCTGCCTAACTGAGTGTGAAACTCTAATTGCACCCACCAGCTTGCAACCATCCAGACCCCACTCACACGACAGAAAGTGAGACCCATGTGTGTATCTGTGTGTGTAATGAACATGTATGTCCTCCTTTGCATGTATTCATCTGCCCCTGCATACCAAATCACTACAAAGGCGGGTGTTCAAACAGCTGTGACGTGGGAGGAGGGGGAAGGAAGGCACCGTTCCTTCTGAGGTGGTCTAATAAGGGGCTCATCAGTCCTAAAATGAGATGAATAAGCCTCTGACAAGAAGGTACGGGCTGTGTTAGTGAGCTTTGCTGACGTGTGTGACTAGCCCACTGGGAGAAGACACCTACACGGCGATGACATTAATGGATGGGCATGAACGAGCCTCCATTGGTCCCTGGAGACTGAGCCTTGTCACAGCTGAGCAGCACGGCCCTTATATTCATGACAGCTGAGCGTGGTTTCTTCTCAGGACGAGTACACGTGTCTGGAGAACACACTAGGTTGTCTATCGGCTGAAGAGACCTGTGATACTCTCTAACCTATGTCCAACTAAGAACAAATCATAAAGCTAGAAGTATGGCTGTCCTTACTTGTATCTCAGAATTTTTGGACAGCTAATGCTAAATCCTGCCAATTTTGCCAAACAGTAGGTCTTCACTGTCAGGTACTTCCTCTAAAAGCCCCACAGAAAGAAAACTTCCATTTTCAGACCAGAAAGAGACAAAATCGTTTTTAGCTTCTAAAAATTTAGCAAGACTTATTCCATGACAGTGGGGGTCAAGACAAAGGGTCAGTGACCAGAGGCACAAGTTATTTTTAGCAGCTACTGACGCCATAAATCTGGGAAGAGGGAGATGTCCTGAAGTTTTTCTTTTTTGTCTTGTTCATAGAGTGATACTGTTTGTTAAACAAACTAAAGGGCATACAAAAATCAAAAGCAGCCCCGTAGTGATGCTCCTGCCACTTCTTGTTGAGTGATAAAAATAAAGCCTACGCAATCCTTCTGTGTCAACAACGTCAAACACAACACTTCGGATAGTTAACGTAGGGCGGGCTGATATTACCTAATCTCAGTATCATGATTAATTGAAGCTCTTACCTCGATTACGATTAATGAACGATTATTTTATGCTGTGCTGGGACAAATTGATGGTCGTCGAAACGGTCTTCCTGCAGTATTTACACTTAACTTCTTTCTGCTCGATGTCCTCTGCACAGAATCCAAAATGTGCTCAAACAACAGAGACGGCATTTTTCTTGGCTACAAGGTCCTCTGATAAGTTGGCACTTGTCTCCTCCATGTTGGCAGCGTGTCCTTCGCTCTTGGCGAAAGTGAACACAAACTGTATGGAGGGGGCGCGCTCACGTGACTTACACAGGGGAAATAATTAATATAATCGACATGAGTAAAATTACTTCGTTTAGAGGGTCTAAATATCATTTCGATTAATTTCCCAGCCCTATGTTCACACTCAGCTGCGTCCACAAATGTTTCAACACGTTACTGTTTTTCTCACCCACGCTTGAAGTTATGCAGCCAAAGACATTGAATAATTCACTGTTAGCGCCATGTTGTGTAAAATTAAGCCCTTTGAAGCGCTTATGTTAACTGTCCATCATGATTTCTTCTTCCAGTTCTTTGTTGATGTTTGTGCTGACTGCCTCCTGTGAGTTTGGCATTGTTGATTTATAAGGCACAAAGTATTAAGTGAAAGGAGCTAATAAGCAAATTATTAAGCATGAAGGCACGTAATTTAGACTCTTCGTACTAGTTGGAACCAGATCACCAGTAAAACTGAACCTTGATTTCCTTTATCAGGCCAATCTTTGCCCAGAAATTAGCCCCTTCTCTTCTGCCTTGAATCACCGCACTCGCCTTCTCAGGTCCACATCCCTTTGAGAAATGATGTCACCACCATCAGCACAAGTGACACACAACAACCCAGTCTGTCCATGAGACACTCTGTCCTACACTTTGCGGTTGGCGGAGTTCACAAAGCCACAGACGGCGGCTCACAGAGGCAGCGTTGATCCCCTCTCTGCTGAATAGTCTGCGTGTTTCTGCGGCCTACGGGGTGAAATAAGTGGCATTTTCCCTCTCACACCCAGGCTTTTCCCATAGCCCCCTCAGGATGGCTAGGGGAGCTGCCCGCCACTTGGTTTTAGGTCAGCGGTGTGTGTGTGTGACTGACTGGTGCTCTCACAATAACTCCGGCCAACGTGTGTCATGATAATCCCTTAGTTATGCAAATCTCCCCCTTGCCGAGTAGTGCCGTTTGTGCTGAGGGTGAAAGTAAAGATGGCAGTCCAATGTAGGTCACTATCTTGTCCCTGATTTCTCCCCATTGGTCAAGAGAGGCTGAAATGTCCTGGCAGCAAGGATCTCCGGGCTCGAGTTACTTCCTGACTTAGCAAGATGAGAAAAAGGGAAACAATAAACATCTAAAGATGCATGAAGGTGAAGACGCATCCCAGATTTTGCCGCCGATTTCTGCATTATGCAAACTAGCCATAAGGCAGGGAAAGCTGGGATATTGTTATCTTCTTAAACAGATTAACAATAGTCTACCCAGAGTGAATAAACATTACTAGAAAGTGTGTCAGCCCTTTCACTGAGTCGTAAGAGCAGACAATAAAAGCATAGGGTCATTAGCATTGTATTAATGTGGCTATATGAGCAAGCAGAGAAAGTGTGCAGCCCCGGCATGTTTGTATGAGCGAGAGTGTCTGAGGGGAGGGGGCTGTGTTGTTGTTGCATGATGGCGAGTTCCCCCCTTGACCGAAGCTTTGACCAAGAGGAGACGGGGGGGGGGGGGGGCATAAGCAGAGGATTTGGGAGGGAATGTGGGGTTTTCTCTCCGTTTTTGAGCCAAAGCAGTTGCTGGGCTTGTATTATAAATGGCATGGGACGTAAGTGGCGAGTCTCAGAGGGGCAATCAGATTGTGTGATCATGATGATGATGGTGATGAGACTAAATAAACAGAGTGGTCTAACAAAACGAGACAGAGTTGTCATGCAAATATGGAGGGAATTAAACGTGGGGAGCAAATCAGCTTAGAGCATGAGGGATTTTGTTTGGAGAGGGCAGCAATTTTCATCAACAGAGCGAAAAACAACCATTTCGTCTGTTTTTATATATCTTTACATTTAAGCAAGTGGGGGGATGTGATTGTTAAAAAATCAGAGGAGAGAGCTGTGGTCCTGTTGTTGCAATCTGGGAATTACAAGGACTAAAACATTGGATTGATCAAGAAGATAGAAAAAAAAACATGTTTCAAAAGTGCATTATTATTATTGGAATGTTGATATGTTCTTAAGTTTATACATTTTATATTTATATATATCTGTTGACGCACTAAAAGAGCAATAAGTGAGGAATGTAAATGCAGAGAATGAAAAACAGGAGGCCAAAAAGCTTGAGCATCATGAATGTTTCCAAATTTCACAGAAGTGCCACAAAATGCAAAATGATAAAGACGTAAAATAGTGAGCAGCAGCTTCAAACCTTGAGCTTTTATACCCCCCTGGATCAAAACAATCCTGCTTTAAGCTTAATCATCTGTGTCTATTAAAATAGAAAAAAAGGCCAAATATATGTTGAATATTACCGTTAAGCCAAAATATATTTAGATATAACTGTTGGTCTATATCGCCCAGCCCTATCTGCGGTAGAGCAGGTAGTACTCATGCCTCAAAACAAGAAGGTTGCTGGTTCTTCCCAAGTCAGTCTTTGTCTTAGTCTTGGTCGAAGTTTATTTGTGCTTTACATGGACAACAGAATTTGTACATAAGCTATGTGTTAGCTTAAATCAACACCTCCATGATTGGAAAGGAGCAGCAAGTACAAAATGTTTCTTACATTTGCCTGCCCCCTACTTGAACAATTAATAAAAAGAAAAGATGGTCTTACATCACATACACTTCATTTTCAATAGCCTACACCAGTGACACTGATTATAACAACAACAAAAACAAACAAAACAAATACAAAAGAAGAAGTCTTGGCATTTGAAAGTGGAGTTTGTATGTTCTCCCTGTGCATTGAAGGGGTTTTCTATGGCTACTTTGTTTTCTTCCCAAAAACACTCATTAGGTTGATTGATAACTATAAATTGCCCTAAGAGTGAGAGTAAGTGGGAATGATTGTCTCTCTGTGTGTCAGCCCTGTGATTGGCTCGTGATCAGTCCAGGGTGTACCTCACCTCCTGTCTAAGGACATCTGGGATAAGGTTCAGCCCTCCCCTCGACCTTTTAAAGGATAAGCAGTATAGATAATGGATGGATTATTGTATATCTAGGGATGTACAGCATAATTTGCATACTGGAATCAGCACATGACGGTTTAAGAGGTCAACTGGAAGTGGCACAAACCCCCGCCGAGATATTCATTAGCTGGGTTATTTAAGAAAACTGCCCATCTTGCAATGTTAACAAATCATATTAAAAAATTACTGGATTCAGATCGGGCTCCAGATCACCACCATGATGGAATAAATACTTCCGTGCACAATGGTGAAAAATCATGGGCTAATGCTAACACCTAGCTTAAAATATCTATTCAGTTAATAATACTTATAAGAATGCCAGTGCTTCTCTTTGTGCTTCTTCTGGTGAAATTCACTCACAATGCCAATATTTCCTTTTGTGTTTAATCTTAAAAACAGAATTACGTTTGTCCAACAGGTCATTTCTCCTGCCCAATAAACAAATGTAATGTACCCTTTACTAAGTTTTTGCCATATTATTTCAGTTTTGACACCTCAAAATTCTCAAGGTTTCATAAGGCTAATGTTGTTTTTGTAACCTTTTATGTGTATTTTTTTAACCAACAGATACCTTCCTGTATTTCCTTAAGCTCTTATTTTCAACTTTACCAACGTACTTGTCATGACTTCGTTTGCTCTGCCCCTCATAACAAAACTGCTCAATTAATTTAAGTGAGGAGCAGGGGTAGCTGCATTATTGTGTCCATTAGTTTTGTCTAGAGTGGTGACTGGAGACAATAATACAGCGTAGCACATTACAGTAATCATTCTGTCTTCATCAACTGGTTTTCATGACTGTTGAAAGCTATCATCTTTTTTGAAAAAGGACAATCAATGTTGTAACCTTCCACCATTGCAGATTTATTGGGCCCTTTTCCCCTTGAAAACATGCTCTCCCAAAATAACAAGGTGACTATGTCAAAATCTCCGGAAAACAACTCAGACTTAACCCTAACCCCTTAACACAACAAAAAATGAAGTGAAATTGTGGATGTATGTTCTCGTGTTGCTTATTTTTGCTCCGTTTCTGTACAAAAACAGATCCATATGTTCTAAACAATACAACTGCGACTACCGATTTACTCTCACATGACTGTTACATTGAGGTAAACATTAAAAATTAATCCTGTAAAGGGCGTATTCTTACAATGACCCCAAATTCTCTTGCCTGAAGTCCACACTCCTTTCCTGTCCACCCTCCAATCAGCTTCTCTCCCATGCTGCCAATCATTATACTTTCTACCAACTCATGCAATCTCTCCTCATTTTTCCAAATACTCTTTTAGTTGTCTTCGCTGGTCTGTGTTTAACTATTTGCTACATTACTGAACTCACAATTACATACAATATGTATTAAATCCTTTGATTTATATTAGGGATGTACATTATCAAAACAATATCTGGAGATAATTGCCTAAAAAGTTGATTATGTTATCGGCTGATGATTTATTTTTTTGTTAATATTTACAGCCTATATTTTGGTGGCACATATTGGAATTATATTTCACATATTTTGGCTGTAAGATTGGCAGAATGTACAATGCACAATAGATATTTACCTTACTATCACTAAATGTCCACTTCATGAATCAAAAGCATCCTTATTAAATACTGTTTTTCTTGTTTTATGTCCAAGTTTAATTTCAAAAGCTGGTCACCTGGAAAGGTATGGGTCAGTTTTTGTTATGTGGAGGCTTTGTGCACTTGAGAAAAAATACTAGTATCTCTATCAGTGTTGGTTGTAACTAGGGATGCACATTGTTGGATTTTTGCTAATATCCAAATGCTGATATTTCCAAAGCCATTATTACCGATAACAATACCAATATTTCTTTGCCAAGGGCTACAAACCTTCCTCTTAACTTAAACTGACCTGTTTCTTTTAGGGTTAGAGTCCAATTTGTTAGAGACAGATCTGACACACGAAAGAAAAACATTTTTATCTTTAATAATTGATTATTTTGATTAATAAAAGTGCACATTCTGTGATAATGACATAAAGCATTGTGACATTTGTGCATTCTGCCAATATTACAGCCAAAATATTGGTAATTTCTTGACAACTTGTATGTCCAAAATATCTGCTGTTTTAAATATTTGGCAAAATTCTCATATATTATCTGTTGAAAATGATACTGTTGTGATAATATTTCACATGCCTAGCTGTAACCAATGAATTGCCCACCATGTTATTATATCACTGCTTTTACTTTGTATAATCTGTGTTTGTTTGTCTGTGACGTACATCTCTGTGCTGCCATGTTTTGTATTTTAAAGTCTAGTGGTCTTGTGATGTTTTTGTTTTCATTGTGACCTGCCGAGGGACTGCAGATGTAAATTAACTTTAAGGTAAGTCTGGTACAATACATCAAATTGAAAAATGTATGTTTGATATTGCATATGGTGTCTTTTCAAATAAAATGATTTTTTATCATTGTTATTATTATTATTAAGTGATAATGGGTCAGGAAATATCAACTTTTGATATTGTCAAAAATCCAATATTGTGCATCCCTAGCTTATATCCAGAGCTTTCAGAAAACAGCACAAAATAAGTCCAGAGTATGAGCAGAGGGCTCTATCTGTGTCTGTGTCCTGTTTCAAGCAGAAATTACTCTTGGGGGCTTCCATACATCACTTTTTCCCACAGTGTTGTTTTTCCCCTCAGACTGACCTTCTGAAAACAACTCAACGACCTAATTCAGGCCCCGACCCGCCGGTTGGAAGCACTGAGCTAAATCACATCAAAGGTTCAGAGTGCAGAGACAGTGATTTCTCCGAGCATCCTCAGAGAAAAACACTGTACTCGTTGGTTAGACAGTCAGCTGCACCTGCCCCTGTAAAGCTGAGTATCGTCGGACATGAAAACAAAAACCTGGCTTGAGCGTCAAAAGCTGTGGAGACAGCAGCTGTGTCGCTGTCAGCCTGCAGCGTCACTCTCCCTCCACACAAACTCCTGTCAGAGAAGCTGAAGCTCCGCCACACGTGTTAGTCCGGCTCGGTATCAGTCCGCTCACCTTGCCTCCACCCTCGGCGGAGTAACACGAAGCGTCCTCGGTCCCTTCAGTCCCGGCGGACGGAGCGACACGGTGCTGTTATCTCCGCGGACTCGCTCTTCATCAGCGCACAGCTCCCGCACTTGTCTCCTCGGATGCTGTCTCCGCTCCTCTCCCACCAGTCCTACCAAACACTCTCACACGAACACGCACACACACTCTGGAGCGGGGGCGCGCAGCATCACTCCGGGCCGTGCGCACGCCCACTGCGCGAGCTGCAGCGCCTCTGTCAGAGTACGGTGGCCTTGAGGCACTGAAGCGTTTTA
This sequence comes from Cetoscarus ocellatus, assembly GCA_037902135.1. Classification (NCBI taxonomy): domain Eukaryota; kingdom Metazoa; phylum Chordata; class Actinopteri; order Labriformes; family Labridae; genus Cetoscarus; species Cetoscarus ocellatus. Next base: position 22,194 of record JBAMNC010001483.1, read on the forward strand.
GCAAATTGTTACCAAATAGACAATATGATAGTGCTTTAGCCCCCTGAAGGCTCAGAGCCACAGATGGACAACAGCTGGGCGGTTTTTTAGGGATAAAACGGAAATGTTGTGCTTTAATGCTCCTTTTCGGATGTTCATCATCAGGGAGTGGCTTTTTATTTTGACTTAGTGTATTATTATTGTTGAATTTAATCATGATAAAAAAGCCTCAAGGGGAAATAATGTTTAACTCTGTAAAAATCATCAACGTCTGCATAGGTTTGATAAGATGCAACATTTAGCCCAGTGCAACATTTTTATGTGAAGAAATGTGCCCATTGCATGTCGACAAACCTCATAAAACTCTCCTTCTCTGTTGCTAGCTCCTTTTAGAACAATGGTTCTCTGCTGGTCTTGCTTTGGGACCCACCATCACCCCTTTATGTCAAGCTGCGACCCAAATTGAGGGAAATTTTCAACTTCTAAAGTGTATTAAATGAAGATTCTGAACTAGAACAAAATATCACAGCAACACAAAAACGTTTGATTAGAAACCAAAATGACCAGCATGTGGTGATGCCACAGAGGGAAATATTCCCTTTTACACTCAATTAGCTGCATTTTAATTGAAACCAAAAAGTGCATTTGAGGGACACAAAGCTTCAAGAATATAAATCTAACTGTAGATGTGATAACCCTGCATCAGCAGATACGTAATGAACAACCCTGTATTAATAATATTAAATCAGCAGCACTAAATAAGCTGAGGCTGCCACAACACAACAAACTTCAGTAACTTCAGCCTTTTTCTAACAGAGCATTAATGCTCAAACATGAAATAGGTCCTGCTACTGAGCAGTTGTTTCAAAAAATCTTAAAAACATGTAGCGTTAGCTGAGTACCTGCTTGTTGAACATGTAACAAACACCTTTCTATTGAAACAGGTGTTAATTAGCACCACCTATTGATAAGGAGTGTGAATAGATGGCAGTCCAATGCAAAACCAAAGCACAGGATTTTTTTTCCTAGCACTTTTTGCCCAGGTAAAGGTACCCACCACTTGAGAATCACTGTTTTAGAAAATGTGAACTAAAACACCCTTAAGAAAATATTCCCTTGATGATGTCACAAGGGGATAGGCCACTCCCCCAGATGGGAGTCCCAGGTGTTTGTTCAGTTCATAGGTCGTGATGCAATAGAACACAAAAATACAAACTGGAAATTAATAAGCAAGCAGAGCTAAATTAATGTTTATTCCAGCTGCAGTAAGAAGTTCAGTTTTTTTATCACTTGCTCCAGAAAACATGTAAACTTGCACTTGATTCATCGTCATCGTCTGTAATCAGATCTACAACGACTGTGAGCTACGTAACAGAGATTAGCATCAATGCTAACAGCTGCAGTAACAGTTTTATCAGATCTGGACCACATTTCTTTTTTTAATGAACAAACAACAACAAATAATTTCTCAATAGAAAAGATGTTTCACTCCACTTCTGCCATGTTTTGGTGATAGTTTTTTCTTTGAAGTGGCTTACGTTTGGTTTTTATACCACAGCAATTGTGCCGGCCTACTATATTGTCTGATTGGCCTGTAATGAATATGATTGATTGGAGCGCATGGTGATCCAGTATTGTTTCTTGGCGGAGGTCTGTGCTCTCCGAGGGCTTTTCTAGTTTAGTTTAGAAATGAATTGGATTTTCCATTATAAACTTAAATGTTTTTTTGTGACGTCAATCTGGATCGGACACAGATGAAATTTAACTGTGATGAAAAAGTTATATAAATTATCATGTAAAATTTGAAGCAAATCCGTCAAGTGATGTCAGAGATATGATTTTTTTTTAAATTCCGCTCAATGTTAACTTACGGGATTTTTTGAAATTTTGATAATTTTTTGCATTCACACAAATATCCGTATCTCCATCATAATTTAATGCCTTCTTCCTTGGATCAAACCACATCTCTGGCAAAATTTTCATGTAAATCCATCCAGTAGTTTTTGTGTTATCTTGCTAACACACAAACAAACAGACAAACAAACAGACCCAGGGAAAACATAGCCTCCTTGGCGAAGGTAATTAAGATCCCATGTCCTGGTGTGTTTGTCCGTTTGCACGTCTTTTGTGTCTATGAAGTTAGGTTTTGATTTAAGTTGGATGAAAAAAATGAAAAAGTCATCTCCGTAGACAATCAGCTGCAGCTCTTTTTCCCTCTCCTTTGGAAACGCTTGGATCTGAGTGGGCGGGGAGGTGACAGGAGAGTATGATAATGAGCTCTTTGCTGACTGACAGCCCGAACGATGTCTTATGAGAGTGGGGAGAAGGGGCTACATGCTTTCATGTCAGTCATGGCATCTGCCCCTGACAAGCAGAAAACACACATGTAGGTGGAGGCTGTATAGCTATTGCATCATAACCCTGAACGTAAAGATCAGAGCATTTTAAGGAGCAATTTTTTTTAAGAATCATCAAGAATTTCCCTGTAAACTGAGGATTTAGTAAAAGGTGTCCTTCTTCTGCACTCTGTGTTCCTTCTTACACCCTCAAAGCAAAACAAAATGGATTTTGCAGGACATGGGGCCTTTAAGACTCCGTCTTTAAACAGTGAACCTTTACACCAGTTATTAAAGCCATTTGCATGTCTTGTTACAGCATGAGAGCAGCACATGCCTGTGGGATCAAGCAAACTCTGCTGGATGGAGGCCATGTGACTTCAAAAAGCGACATCTCCCCTCACTACAATCTGCTGCCTGCCATGCTCGGCTCTCTCTTTGCATGTTACACTTGTGCATTATCTCAGGCTTAGCACTGGTAGCCATCTGCAGCCATAGAATCAAACACTGGGAGTAAGTGACGCAGTTATTACTCGGATAAGCTCGCTTTGGCAAAAATACAAGGTTTCTGGTCTGGGTTGCTATCCCTGGGCTGGTTGGCAGAGATTAGCTAAAATTAGGCTGTGGCACAGATTTGAAGCAAGATGAAAAATGGCTTTGTGGATTAATATTTTTTCTGGGAGTGAGCCAGAGTGCGCTTCAGTGCAAGAAACATATAGGGGAATCACCTTTTTGAAGGGTAAATCCACAATTCCTCTCCATAAAGTGATTCACTGCTCTTCACTTTTTCACGTTAAATCTTCTTTACTCATAAAAAAAAGCACTTCTGGGATTTTATGCATCCCATGACGGTATAACATGACAGTTGACATGCAGCCAAGGTCATTTGTTGGAGGTAATCCCCATGGTGTCAAAAGCACCAGTTTTCCCTCATCATTGACTGAAGGGGTCTGGGGGATTCTTACCCTCATCCTCTAAGAGCACCACACAGGGAAGTATTGTAATTGTCCTCGTCTTTCATTTCAAACCGCCTCCAGATATGTCTGCCTACCTCCTGAATCTCATTAAAACATTCTCTTAATTTCCCTCATGCACACTATCGGCATAAATACTCACAGGGATTTCCACAAGTTCAAGGATACAGCTCTGAGACAAAATGAGGCACTCGCAAACTGCAGAGCACATCTGTGTGTTGAAATGTAAGACAGGGGAAACAGCAGAGAAGACGATTCATCCTCATGACTGGTAACTGCAATTATCACGTCTGTTTCTGCAGAGGATCCTTGAAGCCCTTGGCTTGCTGGGATGTAAAACTCAAAACATAGTTGGACTATTACTCAGCAGAGATGGAGTCATTACTTGTAACTTGTTTTCTTGTCTCGATTCAGTCTTATTTGGTGAATAACAGTGACAGAATAATAACAGATGCAACAACAACCAAGCCAAGCATGGCATGACCCGACATCCAGCAGAGGAGATGATTAACAAGCACAGATCAGCGGGTTCATTGTCAGAGCAACAACATAATACATAATACATAATACATGAAAGACAACATAATACATATGTACTGTTTGATGGGCTAAAGATTCAGAGAGTAATGTGTTAAGGATCCTGTTGGAACTTTTTGTTTGTTATGAAGCAGATTGTGTTTTTTTTTTAGATGCCTCTGTATCAGAGATGGGCAACTTTGGTAATCAAGAGGGCCACATTAAAATGATCCTCATCACTTGAGGGTTGAATTTTTGTTATTTCAAAGGCTGCAAAAAACACATATGTATATTAAAGTACAGTTAGCAGTACTTAATCTAAAGGGCTAAACACAGGATTCAATGCAATTTCAGTTGCTTTTTGATGCAAGTATCAGCATTTATAGATTTTCAAAGTCAGTTTTACCATCCATCCTCCATTATCTTTACTGCTTATCCCTTTTGGGGTTGTAGGGGGCTGGAGTTTATCCCTTTTGGGGTTGTAGGGGGCTGGAGTTTATCCCTGCTTATGTTGGTCAAGAGATAGGGTACACCCTGGACAGGATCATGGGACCATATCGAGAGACTGACAACCATTCATGCTCACGCTCATACCTAAGGGCAATTTAGAGCCACTGATTAGAAGCCAGAGTGCTCAGAGAGACCCCTTGCATGCATGAGGAGAACATGCAAACTTCAATAACAGCATTAAAACTGTCTTTAATTCTTTCATTAAATTTTAAGACTTTATGCTGCTAGTCTTATAACCTGACACACTAGACGGACAGTTCCATATATCCGCCATGGAAATATTTCACTAGTCCATCTGGAGAAGAGCCCATAGAAAATGTTTCAGAGGGCAGAACCTTCAAACACAACTGCAGCTGGTCCTTGGACAATTGTTCTGCTCGTTACACTCATTACAGACCAATCAACATCAAGCCACAGTATGACATAGCAGCTAGACCCTGTTGTTAGCTGTTAGCTTAAACTACATTTCAGTCCTTAGACTATCATCTTACATTAAATTATACCACACAGATGCATCATTTACCACTTATATGTGACATCAACCTCGTCAACGACAATCCCCACCAAGTTCTCCCTGTAAACTTCTGAGGAGAGCAGATTTCGCCAGGCACTGTTAGTAACCATGACCACCATAGGCTAACCGGCATCGTCCATGGAGGATTTCTGCATCTCTCCCAGCTTCCCAGCATTGATCTCCAGTCAGAAGAAGAACAAAAACATGATTTCCCGTAAGAAAAGCTTTAAGTGACGCTCTTTGCTCCTCTTTTAAAGAAGTGGAGTCCATTTCTTATAAAACCACACGGAGACCGCTTTAGAGGCCTCCATTGTTTTCAAACATGCAGTCACTTCCTGCTGTCGTCACATCTTCAGTTTCCGCCTCTCTTCCCTGATTGGGCCGTCCAGTCTTTTGCTGTGAAGTCTTGGAGCTTGGAAAGATGGATCTGCATGCTTTCAGAAAATGAATCAGGCAGGTCCATCTGCACTGCAAGGCCAGCTACTCTAACCCAAGACAAAAAGGTGCAACTGAGTTCCATGGTCACTGAGCTGGAAACTGAGTTAATCTCCATATTTGATGCCTATAACATTGAAGTGTTACCTTGGCTTACCTTATGGTGCACTTCATTTAATATCAGAAGTTGGATTGGGTGAGTTGTAAATTAGATACTTAACCAGGAATGCCCCCTGTGGTTGGATTTTTCTATTGAGAGGTTGAATATTCTTCGGGTACCCAGACTTGACCAGCTTGTAACTGGGATGTGACATAATTCCCACTTCTCACGTGCGAGTTCCTAAGTAAATTACCCTATCTTTAGGCAGTTGTTTGTAGAAATGACTGATTGTTTCATAACTTTGTCCATGTTTCATCCAGCTTATGTTCCTGTGGCAAGACCTCTTCAGGAAGTCTTGTGACAGGTTAAGATGGTTGTTCAGGTTAAAATGGGGCAACATAAACCCCTAGTGTAGAGAAATGTAAAAAAAACAAAAAAAAAACGTGAACACAGTCTTTCATTGTCTCCAGTATCTTGTGTTTTGGTAACTTCTTCATGTGGCATTATCCAAGTCCACTCTGCTCCATACTGAGCACAGGTGTGGCTAACAAGAACTGATCAGCCATAATCTGACATCAATTTCTGATCCTGCCTCTCAGTCCATCAACCACAACTCCTGCTGTATGACACAAACCCAACTCCAGAGTCTTTAAGCATTATCACAACAACTAAAATCTGCAAGGCACAATTTTTGTCAACACTTTTTTTTTCCCATCTGAGGCCGTGATATTTTGAATTAAATCATATCTCAATATCTGCAGCTCTCTCCAGAGCTAATTAAGTGCTAATGAGCTGGGTTTATCTGCTGCAGCTGAATGTGAAGTGTAAATGAGCAGCAGCAACCCAAAGGACGAACAGCAGCACAACAATGAGGCTGGAGGAACACAGAACCTGAGAGAGAAACCTCCCTGAGATGTGTTTCTGACAGAGACCGCATGGAGAGATGTGTTTGTATCCAGAGTCTGGAGGTTTGCCCTGTAGGTGCAAAAGAAATCACATTACTGATGTGATTACTGCTGGGGGACGAGGCCAGGAGTCAGATGTGTTTACATCAGGGACGATGCATTTCCTGTCTGTGTGCTGCTGCTGTGTAATTACATTATGACTTTTCTATATTGAGTGGGAGCAGCCCTCTCTGGCTGCATAACCCTGCTAATGCACAGGGAGCAGGAACATGACATGAATCCACTGAATGCAGAGCAGAGAAGACAAAGAAAACAAGAGTTTCATCGGTTAATATGGCTTAAAAAATGTCAGAAAACACAAAAACTCAGGTCAAGGAATGCGTCATGAGAACATTTTGGGATGAAAAGCAAAATGACTCAAAACACCAGGGCCGGCCCCACCATTGTGAAACCCTAGTCAATTTTATATGGCGCCCCCTCTTCATCTGTGATTTACATAGGCTTACAAAAGAAATTGAATAGCGTTGTTTTTACCATTGTCTTTCTTTTACAAGATAAAATTGACAGAATGCAGGTTTCTGAGGCTCAAAAGAACTCAAGTGTAGACGAGCTGTCCAAAAGTCAAGAAGCAAGGTTTATTACAGACCAGAGTTCGGTACACGTTAAGACAGTCAGATCAGGCAAAAGTATCCAGAAATCAGCAGGCAAAAGGCAGAGTCTAAACTAAACAGGTTGATAAAATGAACTAGAGCATTCAGGATAACGCTGAAAAGAGACATGAAGTACTAAAATCTGGCAACAGGACAGGGGAAAACATGAGGGTTAAATACATAAGGTGATTAGGGGTGATGAGACACAGCTGGGGAAGCACAATCAGGGATCTGGTGTGACAACGCCAGACAGGAAGCAAAACCTACGGAGACAAGGAGAGACAGGTGAATTTTCAAAGTAAAACAGGAAACATGAGACAAAACATTAAACACAAGGACAAAATGGGGAACTTAACTAAATCAGGAGCAGGATAATGACAAAAATGTCACCCAATTTACGTGCTTAACGAATTACAAACTAGAAAGCTCTCGGAGAGCGCAAACCTCCACCAAGGTAGCTCACATATTGCTGTTGCATCTATAATCAATAGTTCCATGATAAAATTACCATCATAACATGATTCCTTAAGCCTGAAAACCCGCACCTAGCACTCAGAATAATGTTGATATCATTATTAGTTAGGCAGTTATCGAACAAAAACGATCATTCGCTAATGGTGGTTATCTGGACCACCACCAAAAGCTAATCATTTTTAAGTTGAGCCATTACCAATATCTCCTGGAAAATTTAGCAAAATCTGTCCAGTAGTTTCTGTGTAATCTTGCTAACAAACATACAAACAAAAAAACAAAACATAACCTCCTTGGCGGAGGTAATAAATACAAAAAAGCTGACTTATTTAGTATTATCATTTGTAGTAAAACTAATTGGGCATTGCTTTACATTTTTAATCAATGTGAGCTTTTCCATTTTAAGTGTTGATAGTAATAACTAGTTTTAATATAAACATATTGAAGCTGATAGTTTCCCAATGCTAGGGTCACTGTGCCCCCCCCCCCCCCCCCCCCCCCGGAGGCCACAGTGGCCCTAGCATTTCCCTATATTTGCCTTATGGGCCGGCCGGCTCTGCTCAACACTGTGTCTCCACACAGAAACTGAAATATTTACTCCACTGGATGTTGTTAGGACTCAGTAGATGAAGCAGTTTTGCTGATCAATGGATCACACTTGGGACATAAATCATCCTAATTGTGTTCATACAAGCCTGGTTGGGTACAGGATGAAGATGACTGGGGAATACTTCATTCAGTTTTGAATCTGTTGATTAAATGCTCTGAGCTGCTACACTGCTGATTGACTGCAGATAGACTTCTCTGAACATCTCTATTGATAAATGTCATTTCTTTGATATGTTATTTTCAACTTCAGAGATAAGAGCCAGATTTTTACATCAGGAAATCAGTCAGACAACAACAGCCTCCACATTTCTGTGTGATGTAGCCCTTCTGTCAAGGCTGCCTATAAGAGCTCTTCTATCAAATCTAGACTGTTCAGCACATAACCTCCTTCTTCCTATAATGTTATTAGCTTTTAATATCATTTTGCAAGGTCGATCGTGGGCCTCAGTGTTGGACAATATATGACCATTTAAGGAGCAGTACAAAAGTTGGTATGGCAGCACATATGGGAGAATACAAAAGGGGAACCACTTAGAGGATATGACTTGGGTTGTATTGTGCATTATGGGAGTGTTTTTCAGTGTACAGAAACATAGTATGGTTGCCACTGTGTGTTTTAGAACCTTGCAAAGCAGCTGCTGTGTTAGATTTCATGTCTGTCATCAGGTGGACCCTTCATGCAAAGCAAACCTTCAGTGTCCTCCCAGAGGAAAACAGCCAAATGAGTCTTCAACCTTCTCTTTAATTTAAATAAGGACTCTGTGGATTGAATAGAGTTGGGTTATTCATTCCACCATTGAGGAACAACAGAGGTGAGTCTTGCAAGTGATTTTGAGCCATGCTGGGAACGAGATTATTGGATCCAAGCTGATCCAAGATGGACTTGTGGAGTATTGCCCATGGACATGTGAAACAGTTCGTCTGGTGTGTTGGAACAAACAGCTGTGCAAAAACAACTCCCGAAAAATTTTGACTTTAACCATAATACCAACTTTGTTCTTCTGCTTTGCTGTTTAGTTTGTTTACATTCAAGTTGGCTACTGTGGGCAGAGGACTCTGCGCTCTCATTGGTTCAATTTGCTAGCATGACAGTATAACAAGTAACAAGTAATAAATTAGACATGCGAAACTTTTTATCAGGAGGTCATGACACATGGCAGATGTGGTATTGATTCTTGTTTACTTTGTTACTAAAGAGGGTGAAATGACAAATTTTCTGGGCCCAGGTGTCCAAAAGCCCTGTCTCCAAGCATGCTTTAAATAGTACAATCTAGGGGTGCTGGTTTGGCGGAGTGGTAAGCAATGAGGCATGACCCATATACATGCTTTTGCCGACCCCAGTTTGAATTCAGCCTGTGGCCAGTTTGCAGTTTCACAAGCCTATCCACTATCCCTATCAATAAATGCACAAATCCCCCTCCCAAAACAATTGTATAATCTCCATATGAAGAGGGACCATCAGGCTTCCCAAGCTAAAGTCAAGATGTGGTTTGGTGTAAAATGCCTCGAAGAAAATAAAAACCCAAAACAACTTTGGGCTCGCTTTGGTCGTGAGTCAAAAATGATTCATCCACTGAGTGTGAGCTGACATTTCACGACTGTTGTTGTTACATCTTAAAGTGGATGCCTTCACTGGTTTGAGACAGTATTTTCAGCTCCACTACCAGCCCTGATCGGCTCCCAAACCCTCCCTCCAGCAACCAAACAGCTGATATTACTCAGACCTTCCCACAGCCTCTGATAAACAAACACCAGAATGACACTGACCATGCTCCTAAATCTATTAACCTCCTTTGTTTGCTCTGTAAAACAGTTAAATTCTAGCGTATGCAGTGTGCCCTCTTTTTCACCTCCTCTGTTCACACTTGATGCTGTTTGTCGTGTCCTCTGCCGTCTGTGACCAGCTCTGCGCCTTCATGCGTGTAAGCAGTTGGTGGAGAGCTGTGTCTGTGCGCCGTGTTTATGCTGCAGGGAAATGTGATCCATCAGCGGACAGGCCTGTTACCCAGGTGTCTGAGCACAGCCTTGCACAGTCATCTCATCTCACCTTCCTCTCCTTTATGACAGACAGCTCGGGGAAAGCTGCCAAATTACCCTCTGCCTGAAAAACACAACAAATACACCGCAGACACACACCAAACCTGAGCACATATGAATGAAAGGAACACATCCTCTGGCACTGGTATTTAATTTTATTAATCCAACTTCGCCGCTAATCAAATCCACGCACGATGTAAATTAAACCAAGAAATGAGTACTCATATCAGTCCAGATCGATGTTGGAATAATGAAGCAGTTGTGAGTACAAATTACCGACTTATTATCCACACGTCCCCACTACATGACATGATCCACGGCGGCTTTCCTCGATCACAATCACCTAATCTGAGCATAATTAGGAGGCGAGAGGCAGCCAGGTTTGGTGATGGGTTTTAATTACAAACACACTCAGAGAGTTTTTTACAGGACATGAGTGGAATACAACAATCTGTGGATATATCACCTTAGACCCTCTGACCTTGTAGGATCAGTCTTACAGTACTTACGGAGTTAGGAGTGGAAGTGAATGAAAGCAGAGCAGCTTTTTGACAGGAAAAAGCAATCTGTTTAAATAGGGATGTAACAATACATCTGTCCAACAACTTTATCTGCTAATAATGTCACTGTTGGTTGACATTGGCCATCAGTAAATAAAGATCCAATAACAGATGTCACCAGCTTTCATTTATCTACATTTGGGGGCTGAATTTAATACAACTTGAGACAATGTAAATATGTTGTTCTAACTGACCCATTATTAGTGACACTGTTTATATATATATTTTTTTTTCTTTTTTCTGAATAGTTTATATTTATTTCCCTTTAAAAGTGAGATCAGTCTCTATCACCCATACTATTTCAAACCACATGATGCAACTACGATATTCTAATTACTTCTCTATGGGGTTGGCAAGTTTTTCAACTCGGGTTTGACTTCAGTTTGCTTGTTTTTCTGAATAAATATTGGCTGGAAGGTAGATTTCTGGAAAACAGATGAAACATGAAGTCATGATTAAATGAACAGGTTCAACTACTGTTTCAGGGGATGAGCTCACAGTTGTAGGGACTTGACAACAAAAAAGATACCCTCAAAACAAAAACATTTTCCCCTGCATAATTTGATCATTCTCTGCAGCCAAATAAGAAGCAGTGGGATGCTGATGTGGCCCCAGGGGTTACTAGTTGATGATCACTGATCTATAGTGTAGTATCACTCTAATGCTGGAGAGTAGCAAGCCAAAAAAATAAAAAATAAAACAGGCTACAGAAGTAACATACTGGAAAAATCTGACTTATTTTGGCATTGTTAAGAGTTATGCACCACAATCTGTAACAATAATTTAAAAAATGCCATCTTATCTGCCAATAAGCCAAATTGTGACATAATTTACAGGTATAATATGCAGCATTTCATCAATTAAAGCAGCAGATACCTTCTTACTTTCTAAAAACCTAATTCCCTCTGGGTTTGTTGTTCTTAACTCTGTGTTTACACTGATGAAAATATAACTCCTTCAGCTTGTTTGGTTCCCTCAAAGGTTCTAAAATAAAGTTTTTCATCAACCTCCATCCATCCATCCAGTAAACTGTCAGCTCTGCCAAAACATGGAGAAAATCAAACAGCCCCGCCCATGCAGGGATGCTTTACAATGGGATTTTAGTCTTGGGAGCATGGAGTTGGCAAAGACGTGATCGTGGCCCATCCTGAATTTAAGGATTGATTATCTTAATACCTAACTTAAATACTAAATATGACTTTTTAAGGAACAAACCTGTTTCAAGATGTATGCCCACTTTTCTTAAAACAGTGAGAGCGTTTACTTTTTTAACACTAACTTAATGTTATAGCAGTGTGTATTTATAGCTTGAACATACGACACACCGATTTCAGTCAGCTCCAAAGCTGATAGTAGGCTGGTCCAGAGAGAGTGGGTACTAATGCTGTCGATCTGAATACCACCAACTGATACATTTAATGACACCTGGAGCCTATTCACAGGGACTTTCATGGACAGAGCCATTTCTGTGGGTACCAACTTTACTTTTCTTTTGCTTTACTGTTTGGTTTGTTTACATTTGTGTCAATTGCATGTGTGCAGAGAGCTCAGTAGTCTCACTGCCAAAGCTTCTGATCTTACAGAATAAATCAAAGGAGTCTAGAAGAAAATTCACATGTGCTACACTTTCTGTCAGGAGATCATGATACATCCTGGATGCACTGTCATTAACCCTGACACATTAGACAGGACAAAATGATTGAATTTCTGAGGCCAAGTGTCAGAAAATCCTCTCACAGTTGGACTAAGATCTAGGCACAGTTAAAACATGTAGTGTTAGCTCATAATGAAGAGGGACCGACAGACTACCCAAGCTAAAGTAGAGACTTTGTTTGGTGTGTAATACCTCAAAGAAAATGTAAAATCAAAACAACTTTGGGCTTCAAATCTAAACAGAGATCAATTCGGAAACTGGAATGCTGAAGAAGGATTTGGGGAGGAGGAGAAAGCAGGGAAGACAGCTGCGTATTTCAGCGTTCAAGAAGGATATAAAGATATCTCACAATACAACTAGCATTGGAAACAAATATGGCTGATTTAAAACAACTTAAAAAAAAAATATTGCTGCACCCTTTTTAAACAGGAGAGGGACCTATATTTACCTTTAAAGTCTATGATTTGTGAAGGAAAATTGTATATTGTGGAATATGATTTTGAACCTTATAATTAGGAAGTATATTATTCAGAGAAAAAATAATTAAAAGTGTATCCTGCGTTTTTTATAGCTAAGAACTTGAAGCAAATAGTCATATACATTCGGACTTTGGTTTCATAATTTTTCAAAAATTGATGAAATACTTTGTTAAACCCAGTGCTCTGAAGCTAAATGTAAGCCAAGTGTATTGTTACATCCCTACAAATCAGTATGCATAAATCTGTTTTGAGACCAGTCCTTGTGTTAACAGCTGCAGTGCTTTTACAGATGTTACAGCACAGCAGGAGGAGGAACAAAACATCACTTTAAGGTAGACAGAGCAGTGAAGCTTTTTGAGAAGAAGCATCAAAGGGAAAGAGGGCACGGTGAAGATGGAGCAGAGAGTGTGCATCGCCTGTGGGGGAATCCATAAAACTGAACAATCGAGCACACAACCGTCAAAGCGTTTGAAACCTGTGAACTTAAAATACTCAGAGGCTAAAAATAACACATTAAAGGAGCATGTTATGACATTTACGCCCAGTTTGTATCATCATATATCTGCTTCCAGTTTAGATATTTTTTATCGTTCAAAATAATTTAGAATAAAATAGGGGGTTAAATCATTCTTCTTTTTTACAAGATAATTTGCCTTTGCGATTAAAATCTTACATACAACATGCATTTACAGTACATACAACATCTGCACATAAAGAAGGCCCTTGTGTCCCAGTTTCACTGTAACTCAGTTACACAGTGAGTAGCTGCATTAATAAATGTTCAATTTGTTTTCATCACAACTGAGATATGCCACTTATACAGTAGAAGGAGTCTGACTGGGCTATTTGTGTCACTTCTTTTTAGCAGTGTTTGACAAATTGGCCACTTAGCTGAACAAATACTGCATTTCAGTGACACAGCCTACTTTTCTGTGAAAGTACAAACACATCTGTGAGGATGTAGTGGCTGTTAAGTTCAATGTTTTTATGTGAAGGAACTGCTCACTTCAGAAAACAGTCTGCAAAAATGTAACAGGCCATGTTCACCTTAACAGTATTCTGCTTTTAAAGGAATAGTTCAAAATTTTAAAAACTACACCTATTTGCTAAAAGTTAAAGAAAAAGATCAATACCACTCACGTATCTCAGGAAATACCAGAGTTCTGTTACTTTCAGTGAATTGACCAATCTCGTGCAACCAAAGCCCTCACATGGACTGAACCCTCACAGAGCTGAGTGTAAGGACATGAGGAGGAGCAAATAGTGGTTTTGTGGTTAGTTTGGACATCTCATGTATCCATGTTGTTGTCCTCAAACTGTTTTGGGGCTCAGGTTCAAATCCAATCTGTAAATCCTTTCCATTGCGTCATTGCTCACTCTCTATCCCCAGTTCCTGACCTGGCCCAGTGTCCTGTCTCCACAACAAAGGAATAAAAAAACTTACCAAAAATCTTTGAAAAATTGTAGGAACAATAAGAGTAAATAATTGTAGTAATAGAAATTAAAATAAATAATAAAATTAATTAAATTATGGAGCCTGATGTGCTGCTCCACTGTAGACAAAAAATGCCAGACCTGTGTGTGTTTGAATTTCTATTTTCACAGTTTTTAATGAATATTTAGAAAAAAATCAAAGCTGTAGAAACAAAAACTGGTGAATAACCGCACTCAAAACCTCTTCTACTCTAGCACATTTGTGGATTACTTTAGGACTTTTTAAAAAATGGTCTGCTATGTGCTTAATGCGATGAATGAAAATTATTTTTTTTAAATTTATGCCAACTTTCCATTCGGGGTTCCAGCTCAAGTAAGCTTGACCCTACTCAGTAGTGGGAACATAATCCTCCATAACTGAGTATCCCCTCATGGTACCCCCTCAATGACGGTGGGGTCACTTGGAGCCTCACCAGAGGTGATAGCAAAAAATGTAACAGGTACAAGAAACTGGAAAGTCGAGGTGGTGGGAACGATGAGAACTGATTCAGTTGTGAGTGAGCCGTTCATTTGCGAGCCATTCTTAAATGCAAATTGTCTGCAAATTAAGAATGGCTCGCAAACAAACGGTTCACTCACAGCTGCAAATCAGTTCTTATCATTCACTGAGAAGTGCTGCTCAAAAGTCTTGACTCGTTTGCGAACGTAAGATCTCTAGCGCAAACAACCGCTGAAGTAGGTCGACAGAACAAAGCCTCTGTTTACAAGTAGAAGAAGTAAAACGATGATAGTAGAAGATAATGTAACAGAATGTGGTAAAAAAAACAAGTCACAACAAGTACACAGGATGTTTAGAGTTGCTGAAGAGTTTATCTGATGACTGTAGACAGAGGCAGGCTAACACTACCCACTGACTTCCAGTGTTTGAGCTAAGCTAAGTAGCAGTGGGCGAGCTTTGGCCTTCCCTTTCTTGTTACAGAACGCACAGTCGAAAGAATGGTGTCTATCTGCTTGTCATGGACTCGGGAGTGAGGCAAGACATGAAAACAAAGAAAATGTTGGCATATCCCTGCAGTATTTTAAACGTAGGGTTTAGTGTGGACTTTATTCCAGAACTTAAGAAAGATCTTAAGGACATAGCTGGTGCAAAAACCAAAAACAAATAGGGTCAAGCCTATTTGAGTCAATGCCACAAATGAAACTGCACTGATAGATAGTGACTCTGGGCAGTTGTTCATATTTCTTGTGGGGATATGTATGTGAGATTTATCTTCTTATCTAAATTTTGGCAAATAGGTGCACACTTTTGAACTATTCCTTTAAGTATACATTAATAAATAAAAACTCCATGAGTTCCTTAATCCACTTCTTCACTGGCGCAATCTTCCTTGACAAAATAAAATACAAAGTGCTTCCAACCACGATGGCCACCAGATGTGAGAGAATGGAAGGTAGTGTTTGGCATGTTGGACACATTACCCACTTGTGTGTAATCACAGTGTCTTCAGAGCTACAAGTCAGGAAGTTAACATCTGTGACACCAAACAATGGTTACATGAAATATCCAGGGAAGTTTAGACAAAAGGGAGAGTTTTTAGTGAGGTAAAGTGGCACGTCTTGACCTAGAACTTGGAGGAGTATGAGGACAGACCGTTGTACATGTCTGCTCTGAGTTTAGCCCACTCTGCCACCCTCTGCACGGAGCTTTTCTCTCGGTTGAGGATGCCAGCAACCTTCTTCAGCTTCTCCTCGTTCCTCTCCAGATACCGCATGCCCTCGGCCTGCAGCATGGTGAGCTTCTCCTGCCGGTTCTCATCCATGGAGATTTCCTCGCTCAAGTACGGGTTGAGGCGGAAATAAGTGTTGGGAGGGAGGAAGGCGTCGAGCATAGCGTGAACCTCTGGAGAGGAGAAAAAGAGGTGAGAGTGAGGCCACACGAATCAGACCAAACATGACATTAACATGCACCAAAACCACAAACAAATGATTAACGTTTTAATAGCAGCAGTATGTAAAAACATGAATCCTGACAAGGGCGTGTAAAGTCAGATCTTGTCTGTCAGAGTGAGGTGATACGGAGTGAAAATGTCTGGACCTTCTGTCAGGGTTGTTTTTCAAATGTTACATCTGAGAGGTTTAAATTCAACAAGGAACAAATGCAAACAAACAAGCAGCGGGTAGCAATCACAGGGTAAACATGCCTCAAGGATACTAAAGTGCAATGTTGGCTCTTTCTATCTGAGTTCCCACAGCGGTTAAACAGTCCAGACATCATTTGATTAAAACAAGATGCCTCCGAGGCTGTGAGAAAAAGACTCCACAGGAAGATAATCTTCAAAGGTTATTTGGAGTTTGATACTTTTATTCGGAGGACCAGTCTCCATGTTGGACTTCATGTTGCTTTGTAAGAGGAGAAGAGTATAAGACAGAGAAGCATGATTTAAAAATGTTGATTCAAAGAACTTGAATACATGATTCTTTATTAACTTCAGGGGTAAATGCTCTCTTCATATCAGATCCTGGTCCACAAGTGCAGATTTATCAGGGCAAAACAGAAATAAACTTTGTTGTTGGCAGAGAAGTTATTAACCTGGCACCCCAGATGGACTGTATAACATATGTCACTAGTCCATCAGGGAAAATGCCCACAGAAAGTGTTTGGGAATGGGCAGAACCTTTCAGAAGCATCAAAACATGTCAGAAGTGAAGCAAAAATATCCTTACTATAGAGGAGTTTGTAGTGTTAATATTTGTTTTCATTTAAAAAAGAAATACGGTCATGATCTGATAAAACTGCTTCTGAAGCTGTTAGCATCTATGCTAATCCCTGTACGTGCAGTCACTTCCTGCTGTCAGTTCGCTCCTAGCTTGTTCCTCTTCCTGCTCTAAAGGAGATTGGAGCTTGGCAAGACGGATCCGCCTGATTGAAGGCATTAAATCAGGCAGATCCAGCTGCTGCGCAAGGTAAAGACATTATAGAAAGGCATTTGATTGATACGTCTCTATGAAACAGACTGATGTAACACTGCATAGCTGGGTAAAATTAATTGGATTAAATACAGACACAGTAGGCAGTGTACAGGAGAGAGTCTACATACAGTCACTGATGTTTAGAAATAAGACATTTCTAAACTATGGTGTCCTTCTCTGTCAATTTTTGTTCCTGGCTGTAAAGAGTGTTTTTTTTCATTGAACCACCGTCCTTGGGATAAGGACTAGGCCTCTTAGTAAACACTCCACCATGTGATTTTTAAGATTAGACCTTTTTTAAGAGAAAAGAACATGTTAATGGTACCTGTGGGATAATTCCTGTAGAAGGTGCTGGGGAAGGCAGAGCCTTTCAAAATTATATCCAAAAGGTGATTGGAGGATCACGCTGTTATTCATATTCATTACAGCCCAACCATAGATGGAAGAGTATATGTTGTGCTGCTGCTAAGGACTAATGTGGGCCAGTTTGTCATTCAAACTCTGTCCAAAACCTGTTTTTATTTATTTATTGACCTTTAACTGGGAAAAACCTCACTGAGATTAAAAATCTCTTTCAAGAGTGGTCTGGCCATGACAGCAGCACATTCAACAGTTTTAGACAAACACATGCAGTCATCAAACACATCAAACACGACTTCAATACATTAAGAAAGAAAAGTCACCATTTCAGATAGCCAATTTGGCAAAAATTGCCCATGTGTGAAAGATAAAATGCATCAGTCAGATGTGTCCGCCTCCAAGTCGCTCAACATCGTCTTAAAAGTGCCCAGCGAAACCAGATCTTTTAGTTTCAGGTCTTTTTGTTCAGTCCAAGTATACAGAGCTGCAAACCTGAACGCTGTTGGAAGAGGAGTGAAAATATCTGTTCCACTGAGGGATGTTTTCATTGTTGTTTTTTACATGCAATTTCAAGGGTACAAAAAGCGACAGAGCATAAAGCTGTCACAGGAAAGTTACTTTATCAACTTTTTTGAATATCTAAACTCAAATGCTTCATCTGATGAAGTAAACACTACTCCGGACAGGTTTCAGCAACGATTCTGATGGAGGTAACCAGCATTCACTGTCTGTCAAAGCGAATTTGATTAAACTTTCATTTCTGTTTTGGTAAATGCATAAAGGGAATTTTAACAGAAACAGTTGCAGCCAGTTTTCGTTTTTTTTTTTTTTTTTTTTAAATATGGCTACTTTCAATGCTGCTTCTTAATATAAAAATGTTGTCAAACCATGCTAATCTCCACACAAGCAGCCATTGTTTGCAGACATGCAGTCACTTCTAGCTGTTGTCAGGCCCATGCTTCCGACTCTTTCTCCTCAGAGGATGCTGACTGATCAGTGCCTCTGCAGACTGAGCTCAGTCATTCTAGCTTCAAGCTTTGTACGATGGATCCATATGATCACAGAAAATCAATGAAGGTTATGACTGTTGCTCGAGATGCACAAGATTGGATTTTTTCCCAATATCCGATATGCCTGTAAGTTTTAACTTATTGTCACTGATACCAAACCCATACAATACCAGTAACACTTGGTATGGACTATCAGAATACTATCAACACTGATACTCCACTTTTTATGCAATTGTCTGCTGGTAACAACACTGTGCCAACAACAACATGCATACCTGGTTGTTGCACAAATGTAAACAGCCCTAAATGCTTTTTCAGTTATTCTTTAAAAAGGATTTTCAATTTCCTGGCCATGAGAAACTTTCTTGCCTCTAAATATCTGACCTCACTATTATTGACCTCGCTTGTAGAAGGTGATATTTAAAAAGTCCACATCTGTATGTCTGCAGATCCACTTTATGTAGAGGTTTCTTTGATCCTCTGTTCTCTGAGTTCATGAGGTTATGACTGAGTAAAACTCAGCTGTATCAGGAGTTTTGTTTACATCTGAATCCCACCAGATCAGCTTTATCTGTCCAGAACAAAAATCCTGGCTTCACTGATACACCTAAGACAAAGTGGGAGGCGTGTGAGCTCTGGGACGGGAGGGAAAGCTTTTTGAAAGAGAGGAAATCTGAGATAAACACTCCGACTAATCTCCTGATTCTAAATAACAAAGCCCGTTTGAGAGTTGGGAGAGATTAATCTCAAATTCAGTGGAAACAAGTGGACCAAGGCATCTGGGTCACACGCTGCATCACAGCAGCAGCAACAGGGAGGGGACGCAGCCAAATTTAGGCACAGCGGAGGTGCCCATGTCCAGAGGTGATAAGGAGATGGAAGGGGTTGCATCTACGGAGGATAAATAAGAACAAAGTGAACCTGCAGCTCAGTATTGCTACACGGGTGACATCAAAACCTAATTCTTCCCCTCCGAGATGAAACAGAAATGGAGCAAATAATCCTGTAAAGTCTTTCTACCTCCTGGACATAAAGTGTTTTCATTTAAATTCAAGCAGAGACAAATTCATACAAAGGCTAAACTGCTCTGCAAGCGCTGCCCACGCAACATATGGTTACATAGCATCTATCCCCTGCTTCCATTTCTGCATTTGGCATGTGATGCAATGATTTTTGGGACTTGCATACAAAGCAGTATTTCAGTAAATTGGACCCGTTTGAAGAAAAATAATCTGACGTTTTTGACACTGTGCCAGAGTTCTTGTGCTGCTGTGAAAGCTCCCCAACATACAACTGAGTGCCAGATCCTTTAAAGTTAATTAAATCAAATCAAATCAACTATTTTGGCAGATTTATAATCCATATGTTTAAAATCCACTTCAATCATGAAGCTCAAGAACTTTATTTAGGCATTTCATGAAACAATCTTTAAATTGAGAGAGGCTGGGATATGTTGACTTTTAGTCCGTCGCATAAGCCAGGCTTCTACAACCAATAAATCCTACACTTCCTGTAATCCACCCAGGAGCATATTTTATTTAAACCCAAACCTTTCAGCTGATAACTCCAGTGTGTAGCTTGGCTTCATGTCATTGATTTTTTTAATCTTTACCTCCAATCTATGGCAGCCCTGAGGATATCTGCAGGCTAATATACTCACACAGACGGTATTAACCAGCTCTGTGGACTGTGCATTTCTGTATTAAGTCACTCATTTTCAGCAGAAGTTTACACCATGTTTTGGCCAGCACAATAAGGTCATATGGTCATATGGTGATGCCATGTCACATGGCATTCAAAAGGTAGCCTCTACATCTCTTTAACTGATAGAATAAAAAAAGCAGCAGTATGCTGTTTTTGAGGAGAAACATGTAGGTTATTTTTTTACATTAATACAAAATCTTGCCTGTTAATGTCTGCTGTACAAGGCAATTCTAATTTATAAATTATGTTATTTTTTTGAGGAAAAAGGCACATGTAGTGCTTAACAGATTTACTAGATCACCACTCGATGTAAGATTTATGCCACAGCTACCCTAAATTAACAAAAATGGCAATTACCAAAATCATTTTTTATGTTTTTGTAATGGTTATTACACCAGTAATCAGAAGCTCTTTAACCAAAATTATATTTTTAATGCTAAAATACAATTATTTTTGTTATTCATGATTTTTTTAAAATTATTGTATATGAAAAACCCCTGAAAAAACAGTACAGAACGTAATTATTACTTTCTTGAATAAAATGTCAAATTATAGTTATTTACTTGCATTACTAAATAGATAAATTTGTTTTAGTGCTTTAATGTTCTGCTTGATTAATTTCTGAAGCCCAGTGAGCAGCTCAGATTTGGGAATAAAAAGGTGAATGCAGTTTGAAATTCCTTGTTCTTGTTCAAAATGTTTGTCTTAAAATGAAAGCATTTTCAGTTTGAACCAGTTTTTGAAAGATTTCTTAAATATCCACATTTTTTCATTTGTTATGTACTTATGAAATAAATTTGTTAAGCACAGTATCGTTGTCTGTTTATGAAACTCCAGTTTGAGAGAACATTTAGTCCATTTTTCCTCAACATGATAGAGAAAACGAGCTGCCTTATCCGTCCACTGCACTCTGTTTCCTCATCGTGTGATTAATCACTGGATGTCTCCCAGCTAAAATAAAGTCCAGTTAGATGATGGGCAGATTCTGTTAGCTTTAAATTCTCCACAATACTTTCACAATTGTACATGGCTTTTAAGATGAAACAGCCTTGCAGGACACAGGGGCGCTTATTAACTGAGCATTTTGAAATACAAAAAGTGGCAAAATCAGAGGTATTTTATTATTTCAGAGTGAACATTTATATCTTGTGTGCATGTGTTCATCACGCACCTTATTCCAGGTATTTATCCAAAACTTCTATTCTAAATGCCCCATGCTTTCAGCCTTGCGAACCAGGAAGTGCTAAGTGCTAACTTTTGCATTTTTGGACTCATTCCTGCACCACTTTATACGAAACCATTTTCACCTGCTGTATGTGATGTACCGTCCATTATCTATACTGCTTTTCCCTTTTAGGATCGAGGGGGCTGGAGCCTATACCAGCTGACACTGGGTTAGAGGCGGGGTACACCCTGAACCAGTCACAAGTCGACCCACATAGACAGACGGACAACCATGTACACTCAGGCCCTGTTTACACAGAGACACTCTCACCTGAAACGCAAAGGTTTTTCCTTTGCGTCTTCAAAAACGATCTGCGTTCAGACGGAGACTCGAGAACGACTGAAAACGCTGTAGTGTGCATGCCAGTCCAATAGATGGCGATGTAGGTTTGCAGAGAAACAGCGCTGTCACAACACATGTACGAAGAAGAAAAACTTTTCACAAACAACAATGGCGAGTGGACGCACGAAGACGCAGGAGTTTCTTGTCTGGACAACAAATCTGTCGGGACAACAAATCTGTCTGGATAGTTTTGTCTAGATAACAAACCGAGCACGGGAAGCAGCACACATGTTACTCGGTAGACGGCCGAAGCTGTTGTTGTTCCTGGTATGTGCGCGCAGCCTTCATGTGAAAGAGTACTGCGCATACGTAGACGTCAGCGTTTCCCCTTGAAACAATGAATTCTGTTTACATGAGACCGGGTGGCGATGCGTTTTGAAAACTCTCCGCCTTGGACCCTGGTTTCAAAAGTTTGCGGTGTCAAGCACTCTGGGCACTGGTCTCATGTAAACGGGAGGCTAAAACACAATCAAAACTCTTCGGATTCGACCGAAAACGGAGTCGTGTAAACAGGGCCTCATACTCACACCTAAGAGCAATTTGGAGTCATAAATTAACCTGTGTCTGGGAGGAAGCCGGAGTGCCCAGAGAACCCATGCAAGCACAGGGAGAACAAACTCCACACAGAAAGGCCCTGAGATCAAACCAGCAACCTTCTTGTTGTGAGGCACGTGCGCTACCTGCTGTGGCACCTCTGCCACCCCTATGATGCACCATGCACTTTAATTTTTAAAATAAAAAAATAAAACTCCATGGCCTGACAACAATCAAACTCCTTCAACACATAAACACAAACAGTCCAGTTGAAAATTCTCCCCTACTGATGTCGTTAGGCCGCCTCCACCTGATGAGGAGCCTGCAGCTGTTTGCAGGAGAAAGAACTTGTCAAAGCAAACATTAGAGCACAAGGCTGACATGGCAAATCCACATTCACCTCTTGGGAGGGGGCGTGGTTTGACACCGCTCCTGAGGATTTACTCAGAAACAGCAGGTTCTAAGCAAGGCCGAAACAGAGGTGTTTACAGGCATGCTAAAATCTAATTACTGGGTGAACTCTCTGGCATCAAGGACCCGTGTTCCCTCGGTAAGATGGAGTGAAAGATGTGACTTTTAAAGAACAAAAAATAATCAACCAAGACAAGAGCAGATCAAATAGATTTACAGTTAATTTTGACACCACTTTTTAATTTGGTTTTATAGTCTTTTGTCTAAAATATCTTTTAGCTTTAGTAATAATTTAGTCATCTAAATTGTTTTAATGTTAGTCTAGTTTTACTTGATGAAATTTCACATTTTAGTCGATGAAATCTACTGTAAATTTAGTCGACTAAAAGATGAAGTGTAAAGTGTAAGGCATTTTTTATGTTTCCTTGAATTTCTGAAGTCATGTTTCACACTTGGATAAAATGAAACATCTAATAACCCTTTATTGAACACTGGTAAAGTTTGAATGTATAATTAACACAAAGGCAAATTTAACTTTCGTGTGAAATGCAATCACCTTTATTTAGGCTATCTGGCAGAGCATCTCAGTTACAATACCAGAATTGACATCAAAAAGTGAAACTGCTCTATTTGAATACGAGGTGGGTCAGAAAAGTTCCAGGACTGGTGTCGCAAAGATTTATTTAGAATCCAGATTACAAACTACAAGTTCTCCCCTGTTCCCACAGGAACTGTCGGATGCTCAGGGCAGTGTGAACAGGCGCGTTGTCATGGTGAAGCAGCCACAACTTGTCCTGCCACAACTCTCGCCTCTTCTCGCGCACTGAACAAAGCAAACGCTGCAGTATCCTTTTGTAGACATACTGAGATTACTTTAAAGGGGAAAACTCTTAGTTTGAAGCTTGGGTTTGAAATAAATCTTTTGTGACACCAGTCCTGGAACTTTTCTGACACACGTCGTACATCAATTCATAAAGAAACTGGCTCTTAACTAATCCAACTTTTCCACGCAACCAAAGTAGCTGTGATTGGTTATATTCCTTACTTGTCCTTACTTTCTACATGACCAAATTAGGTCTGATTGGATTAAGTCTCCGTCAAACATTTAGTCTAGTTTTTAACTGTTGACAAAAATGACAGTTAATTTAGTTTTAGTTTATCTCCATGTGCACTTGTTTTTATTAGTTACTGTCTAGTTTTCGTCAGGGGAAAAAGGTTGTTGATGAAAACTATGACGAAAATAATTGGTCAACAATATTAATACTAATTTCATTGCTCACCTTCAGTGTCTGTGGCGCTGCTGATGACGTTGGTCAGCTTGGTTTTGAGGCTCGTGTACGTGCTGTTGTTCCTCCCTGGAGCTTCATAACGGCCTGTACCGAGCGAGACCACACACTCCAGTGGCGTGTTGGGCCACAAACACTTGCACTCATGGACCGCCAGAGCTGTGGGGTTGTTAATGAGGAGACCACCATCCTGCGTACAAAAGAGAAGATGTAAGAGAGTTAATCCAACAGGCTTTTAATGTTTTTTTAATATCAAGACCAGCTAATTGGCTTGTGAGACTTCAAACCTTGACTCAAATCCAGAAATGGTTTGGAGTCAGAGAGCTAAATTGTTGTTGTTTTTTTTTACAGATTCAGTCAGACTGTCTTTGATATCAAACAGCTGCCCAGGAGTGCTCAGCTTTGGATCCATAGTCAACCCGAGGCACTGGGGGAGTAACTGGAGAGGCAGTGGGGTGATTGTTGAATAGGCATGAGGCTGAGGGGCCGCGGGGCTGAGGGCTGGCATCAGGATCAAACACACAGGGGCCAGTCCTCATTAAAGAGGCCAGGCTTGGGGGTTGGTGGGAGCGGCAGGGGGCCCCAAGTGTCGTGGGACACACCAGGGGGAAGAGCACTTGTTTATATGACTGTGCGTATGTGCATGTTTGATCGAAAGCTCACGCTACTTAGAGTCAATGCATATAATAAAGTGTGTGCGTGTTCCTGACAGCATATGTCACATGCACTCACACAGACAGTGAGCCTTCGGGGAGCGAAGGGGAGGGAGCAGGCGATCTTTTCAGCCGTGTCGCAGCCTAACAACAGCTCAGTCTGAATGTGAGGGAACACACTGAGCTGGAGAATATGAGGGCTTCTTTCTGAGGCACAGGTCTGAATATCATCCGGGGAAATACACAGAGAAATTGTGTCATCAATCCAAAGAGCTTGAAAAGAGACGTGCAGAGAGAATTGGCTATTGTATTTAGACCGCAGGCGATACATCAAGTAATAGCTCCCACAGCAGTAGATGCTTCATGAATGATTTCATTTAGGTTTTAATGTTGGAGTCCTCTGTGAAAATGTTGAGGGACAATGAAAAATTAAAGGAGCTGTAACAAAGCCATGTAGGAAAATAATTCAACAGCAGGAAGAAACATAGAAAGGTTTTAGCCCCATGCTGGTCTGCTTATACGCCGTGAACCTTGGTTATGATTAACTGAACAATAAGCATTTAGACATCAATACTACCTGAGATATGAGGTGCAATTTGAACTGACTGTTACAAATACATGCAGTCATATGGACTTGACCTCAAATTATACATCCCTAATTTTAACCCTTCAGCTCTAGTGACCATAATGTGGTCAAGCCTGGAGAAGTTCATTAGGGATTTTGACCGACAGCCTTGCTGAATAAAGTATTAACCCTCCACATGCCAGTTACTTCTAGCTGTATCTGTGAAAAACAAAGTATCACAATATTTAACATACTTTCTCATGAGACTTCCCAGGTCAGTGATATCTGATAGTATTTCGAGGTATTATATCCCTTTTTTTAAACTTAAAAGTCAAGTTAAAGAAAAAAGTCCTTAATTTCCTCCTTTGACCAAAATATGGTCACGCCTATCTGACCTGGTAAATTATGATCTTTTCTTCAGGGGTTGATTTTGTTCCACTCTCTATATTAAGAATATTTTTATCCACCTAAATCAGTACTTTATCATCCTTTATGGGTCACTATGTAATATTTTGGTGCCATGTCAGATCTAATAAAAAGAGGGCCCCTAATTTCCTCATTCGACGAAAATATGGTCATGCCACCTCCCTCTAATAAAAAAATGTCTTATCATTAGTGTTTAAATGTTGAAACAATTTTTGTTTTCTTAGACAGAGTAAAAAATGTCTTCTATCAGGCACTGACCACCTACAAGGCATCACATGCAGCCTTGAAGTTAAGACACAGAAAGGTTTTTGCCTCATGCCGGTCTGCTTATATGCTGTGGTTATAATTAACTGAACAATACTGAAGAAAAAGGTATTTTGCCATCAGTACTACCTGAAATATGAGCTGCAATTAAACTGAATATTACAAATACATGCAGTTGTGTGGAATTCAACAGAACTGCATGCTTTCAAATTATACACCCCTGATTTTAAGCCTTTAGCTCTCTCAAGGAAAAGGATCCTCCCAGCAAGCTCTAGTGACCATAATATGATCATGTCTGAGGAATTTCATCAGGTATTCTGACTGTTTGTATTAATCTCGATGTGTTAAATGTCAGGATTGCTGAATTAAGTATTAACACCCCACATGCCAATTAGTATCGCTTACTTTTGGTTGTATCAGTGAAAAACAAACAAACAAAATATCACAATATTTTACATACTTTCTCATTTGACTATAACTTTATTATTTTCCCAGGTCAGGTCAGTATTTTGATGCATTATTTCCCTTTTTTCAATTTACAATGTCAAGTTAAAGAACAAAGTCCTTAATTTCGCCCTTTGACCAAAATATGGTCACGCCTCTCTGACCTGGTAAATTATGGTCTTTTTCTTCTGGAGTTTACTTTGTTCCAATTTCTATATTAAGAGTATTTCTATTAAATACAGTTATTATTTTTATTAACCCAAATCAGTACTTTATCATACCGTATATTAACCCTTTATTGGTTACCATGTAAATTGTTGTGCACAACTGACATTAACATACTGACATTCATTAACCCTTATTTCTAGGAAGATAAAAACACATGGTGTGAATGGAAGACATTTTCTCAAACTCTGACTAAAGGGGAGTCAACTTCACATTTTATTCAATCACAGTGGATGATAACAATCATGAAATTTTAACCTTCATAAAAAAACCCTTCCAATTTCTGCTTAATATGAGCACTGTAAAATGACCACAGCCACAATTGATTGAGGCAGTAAAACTCAAATAAGAAAACTGTCAGGAGGGGCACAAGGGTTGATCATTTTCTATTCGTCTTTTTTTTTGTCTTCGCCCTGCACATTACGCGAGTAAAATGTGATGTGAAATTGTTCTGTTTAATATTGTGATGGGGATGAGTTGGGATTAGTATGCTGCTAAAAATCCTTTTCTGTTTAATTCCATGTTACATGTTTCTCTTAAATTAAAAAGTTAATTCAGAGAGCACAGTTTTTCACCTTCAAATCTGGCCCAATTAACCAGAGGGGATCACTTAAATGGAAAGTGAGCATGGTCTTAGCATTCAGCTCTCTTTTCAAGAGGTTAAATGCACACTTTAAAGGTTCCACATTTTGCTCCTTTTCTGCAGTTTAACATGGATCCTTGATGTCTTCATGAAACATTAGTAACATGCTTTGGTCCAAAAAGCCTATGAATAAAGCACAGCTGCATTCTTTCCACGCTCACATAGCCCCTCTGTTCAGAACGTCTGGTTTTGAGGGCGGTCGCCGTAATATGCTAATGAGCCAGATCAGAGGCGCGGCCAACACAGTAACATACGAGACTTAACCATAGCCCTGCAGCGTATCTTGAGCTAGCTGAGCGCGCTGCCGCTCCAGCCACGCGCTGCTTACAGTCTTAAGCAGCGTGTCCAAATTCATGCCGGTTACCAGATAACAGCGAAGCTCGTTGAACATCACAGGCTAACGCGCAACATGCTAATCTCGGCCTAGTCACCACAGTGGGACACAGCGGCAACTTAGCCTACCTTCTGGGCTAACGTTAGCACAAACTGAGGGGTAATAGGGTGGGTAAAGGACTGATTATATTCAGCCAACTGTTAAACTTCTCTGAACTTATGTAAGAATGCTCATACATTGAAGTTCATCCTTTAGACCTTCAACAAGTAAGGGGAAAATTGACGAACATGTTATGCAGGTACCTCTGGTTCACTTCCCCCTGCTGTTAGCATTAGCTCGTAGCAATGAGCAAAATAAATACTACACAGCATTAAAATACTCACATTTCCATCATCAGGTTTGACGACGGATTGTTGGTACTGAGCCCTGATTCAGGAAAAGTCTAGTTGCCAGTCCTGTGTTGAACTGACTGAAGTTGAAGACGCAGTCGGCCGTGAAGTGACTGGCACACACATACTGGTTTTAGCCGACTGTAGCTGCTCATTCCCTTCAAAAATAAAATTAATCCACTGGGCCCTTTGGTCCTCCGAGGCTGGTAGCCTACATGTGAAGATATATGTGGCTGTTTACAGCCAACGACCGAGTAGTGATAGGTTTTGGGTCTAGACATGGTGTACGCCGATCTCTTGCTAAGAATGTAAACAACATGCTGACTGAAATTTCTCAAGCGGGGGGTTGGGGATACTCAGGTAGAGGTAGGCTTATGCAAATGAAATGCATGTTACATAGCTGTACATCCACAGACTCAACAGCTTGCCAAATACCATGAGTTTACATTTATGCAGCCTGCTAAATACAGGTTTTGTTGTCTACTATCACATTTTGTGGGCTGTGAGGAAGACCAAATACCCAAAAATGTGTTCAAAAGCCTTCAAAAAGTAATTTTTGCATAACATGTCCCCTTTTAAGGATTTATCCACCTGGTTAAAAACCTAAACCATTCTGGCTTTTATTTGTAAGAATGATTTGACTTTCATTAGTAAAGACAGCAGCTGAAAATCAAAAAGTGTGGAAAACTCTAAAATACGCCTACAGCTCCTCTGAGACAAACTATCTACAAGTGAAACTTTCAGTGTTATGACAGAATTAATCTGTTATAGAAATGTGCTCTATTAATCATTTAAAACCATAAAGTGACTTATAAAGAGAGTCTCCTGAGAGGGCCGCGGCCTCAGTGAGCACCCATCTGACTGAAGTCACACAAAGAGGGTTTCACTGCCACAAACAAGGGAGAACTGCTGAGGCAGCCGGTTGTCCAAAGCGCGTCGTTATGCCCCAGCAGGGAGTCTGACGAACCAAGAAATAAATCACGAACAGGGGAGAACTGAACAGGAGTTCCTCCTAAATGTGTACTTAGAGGGACTGGCTCTGTGGTGGGCACCAGACGATCCCAGCTGGAAACAAAACAACTTAGCAGTTTTCTTATCACTCACAGCCACTGTGAGAGGCCGGCTTTTTTCTAAACTCAGAGCCAATTAAGGCTACAGTCTGGGTCCAGTCACGGCTCCTTTGTGCTGATGGCTGGGGGCAAATTTCCCCAGCACAGTGGCCGGCCTTGCACACAGAGCCAGGCATGTAACATTAGAGGCCAACTGCACAATGTTCCTGTGAGTGGGGAGCTGAATGCTAGAATTTGTCTCCATTTCAGTGCACCTGCTCAGACAATTCAGAGCTGCTGGGCCACATGGTGGAAGTCTTAAAGGAAAGTCTGTTTCTGTAGCAGTGGAGAAGATTTGTGGAGGGGAAGGAAGACTGGTCACTTTCTGTATGATGGGAACTCAGAACTTTTCAAAGAAACCATGGCCTGTTGCACCAGCTCTGAGTAAAGGCTTGGTTATGCTTCCCGCACAGGCACGAAATGATGTGCAGTTGTGATACGCTTGATGTGGCTTCCTCCTCCCTGCAAACTGATATTCTCCCAAACTGTGGGGGCCAGAGTCTTAAAAAAAGTCTTGTCTATAGCATGATTTAACAGAATTTTTCGAAGATGATTGTTTGTCTGCTGCTGAGATGAAAAGAGAGAAGAGCTAGTCAGTGAGGCAGCTAAATTAAGAAAGGCAAGATGTAGCTTGTTGCCAAATTTGCATAGTGCTATATGCAATTTGGGGTAGCTCAGTCCAGAAGGACTTGGGTTGGGAACCGAAGGGTGGTCAGCTCAAGTCCCAACTGAACCATGTTTAGAAGTTGGTTTGGCAGCTGGAGAGGTGCCAGCTGACTTCCTGGGCACTGCAGAAGTGCACAGTCTCTGAGAGCACAGCTGACGCCTCAAAGAAGAGAGAAGCTTTCAGACAGTAATATCCTGCTTCTGCTGCATCCTTTCAACCAGGCCGCCACTTAGTTTTTCAGATTCAGTCAGTCTGAAGATGTCTCATGGTGAGGAACCTTAAGGAACCTTAAGAAACCTCATCTTTACAGTGCTCTGCTACATGAAGCTACATATTATTACCTCTGCCAAGGAGGCTATGTTTTTTCCGGAGTGTGTTTGTTTGTTAGCAAGATTACGCAAAAACTACTGGACAGATTTGCTGAAATTTTCAGGAGATGTTGGTAATGGCCCAACTTAAAAAATATTTGATTTTGGTGGTGATCCAGATTACCGCCATTATGATCGTTTTTGCTCATTATCTGTCTAACTAATAATGATATCAACAAGATTCTGAGTGCTAAGTGCAGGTTTTCAAGGTCAAGGAATCATATTATGATGGTAACTTTATCATGGAACTATTGCTTATAGATGTAACAGCAATATGTGAGCTACCTTGATGGAGGTTTGTGCTCTCCGAGTGCTTTCCATTTTTTTTCATTAAATCATAGGTTTTGTCAGTACCTCTTTAAGGTCGCCATGGTTGTCATAGCGTGGCTGTACAAAACTGCAGCATCCTGACTTGTGGCTTTTTGTCAGTGAGGAGATGAGTTTTGTTACAGATACATTAGAAAGCAGTATTACAACAGACTACTTCATACAGAGGAGAGTCTGGGAAGTCATACAGCATTCCAGAGCTAACAACAGGAGGTGTCTACTTCCCATGTCAGATACCTTCAACTCATGGCGATACACCAGCCATCCATGGGCCAGCAGTGTCTCCACATCACATTAAGTGTCAGCTCAGCTCACTTGAAACCCCACTGGAGGTGATAAAACAAACTGTGCCAGGTACTAGGAAAGATCCTTCATGGAAAACCAAAACAACTAAGCAAAGTCGAGGTGATACCAGGATGTAGAAAAGCCTCATTAGATCGGCATTAAAAGGACTATTTCAAATGGCAAAAAAATACTTACTGTTGCTTTCAGTCAATTTTCATTGAGCTACTTTAACTTCATCTGCAATAATATTGACTGATGTGATGTGATGATGTGACTCATGTAATTGAGTTGACTGTCCACCACTGGTCTTGAGTTATTGTGGAGAGTTTACACAAAACCCTTGTTTAAACTAGTAGGTTTGTGTCCTGGGTTCTGTCTTTTTGGTTTTACCATAAAGAACTAAGGTTTATCTCAATTAGTAGACCTATTTTCCAAAATAACTAAATAACTGTTGCACAATTGGTGTTTCAACCTAATGTGCCCAGTTACTAAAACATGTTTCTCGATGCAATGTTTGCTGTTGGATTGACTCTAATGCTAAAATGTCTCTGAACAGACAACCAGCTCAAAATAACTCCTGTCAACTGTTGTTAATCCACAAAGAGCGATGAAAAGATTCATAAAATGTGACATGGCAGAGTGATAACTAAAGCCTTCATCCTTAATCTGCATTTAGTGTTACGCAACTAAAGAGACATTAGGGGGTTAAAATCCTTTCTTACACATTACGTCATTAAATGGTTCTCTTATTGGACAGATGGAATTATCCTTACTTATGAAAACACACATAAAACAAAGTGATTACACACTTTTGATGGATATTACCCATCGCAGTGAATTTCTTGCTGATGCTTACCAGCTGGTGCATCTCTCAATCCAAGTTATCCTCCTTTATAAAACAATAAACCAACACACATTTAACAGAGGAGCTCACACCAACCTATTTTGACGTCACATGGAGAGCAAAATTTAAACAGACTGATGGACCAAAAACAAAAGCCTGGGGTTGGAGTTTGTTGCATTTTGTGGGAGAGTAGATAATATAGATACCTCACTATATAAGATTAGATTAGATGGAACTTTATTAATCCCTTTGGAAGACTCCCTCAGGGAAATCAAGATTCTAGTAGCAGCATTATATAGCAGATAAAAAGATATATAAATAAAAATATAAATCAATAGAAATAAATAAACATAAATTATAAAAAAGGGGAAAATTAATTCTAAAAAATGGGACTTCATGATATGTACCCTGTAATTCAAAAGATTCTTTGCATATCCTATTACCTTGTTAGGTCCAATTACAGACAAGCTAACATAAAAAATAGTACCAGGTACCAGGATCAGTCTGGCACACGTTGAAGCAGCACTGGAGTAGGCAGAGCTCTTTACAGCCATTTTTAGGGAGAATATCCGTGCTTGGCCCTCTGCCACATTCTCAAACAAAGGTTTCTTGAGGCCAGGGCATATTTGGATAAAGTGTTAAGTTAGAAACAATGATGTACTTAGGATAAACTGCAAAAGAGCTTTGCATACAAAATAGCCCAACTGAAGCTAGCTGTCAAACACGCAGCAGGATTCGAGGCAAAGGTCACTTCCATTTATGAGGATTTAGAGCGGTAATGCTGCACAGACTCACAATGACTCAATCTTACAGAAAAAAACTGCCATGTGTTCGCAGATGAAACGTCCTCAGAGGGCACATACTGTCAGTTAAACCATCTGATAGGAGTTTTACCTCCGAGTCTGAACGGAAGCTGAATTTTTGAGATGGCATGTTCGGATCCTGCCTCTCTGAGAGGCTTAATGCGCTCCTTGATTCCGGTGCTGGCGGTTTTGTTGATACTCTGGAGGATCACAGCTCATGTGGCCTCACCTTTTGCCCTTCGGGGTCTAATGATTGATTCACAAATCAGCTCCTGCTTTTCCTGTAGCTCCATTAAAGCGACTTCTCAGCTAATTAGGGCTCCTAAACCTTTGGGAACATGTTTCAGCTCTTCAAAAGAACCAATTAAACACAAATATGGCTTGAAAGGAATATGTCTTAGGGTGCTCTGTGGTATAAAGTACTTGTATGACACGTGCAGTGATAGCCAGACAAAATAAAAACATGCACAGTTACAGGTCCCATGCATTGCTGTTTGAAATTCCTCCTCTGTCATGAACTTTTAGGAGCTTATCTTCATTGTGCCAGTTCAGCTCGTCTTGAGGGGGGAGCTGATTTGAATAGGAAAGAGGTGCTATCGTCAGAATCAGTAAAAGTCATTTCACGCGTCACTGTGTGTCAGCTCCCATTAGCTGGGACAGCAAACTTCATCCCCTTCATTCACTCTCTGTCTCTGCAGCTCTAACCAGTGGGTAAGCTTCAATGCTGGGATATGCAGGGGTTCATTATGAGCAGCCATAACAGAGGCAAAGGACAGAGCGCTGGGTTAAATCTAAATGAGGTGAGCTTCCACAGACATACTTCGCCTGTATAATATGAAATGAAATCACAATTTAATCCAAAAGCTGTTTTTAAGACTTAATTTGAACCATTTAATCTTGGAGTAGCTAATGGCTAGCTTTAGCTTCATCTGACTACATAAGGATGGTGTGACAGCATGGATAATACATCTAGGACTCTCTGAAACAGATAAAATGCTTTTGTACAATAATCCTGCCCACAGAAACGGCTGCCCCCTGAAAGCCCGGCACATCTTCAGAAGTTATTTAACAATATCAGTGCATGCGTGGTTGATTAGTGCTGGTGCTTTCCCTTCCTGGTCATGACTAAAATGTTTGTTGCAGGACTTTTCACCAACATCACTGCCATAAAAGTTCAATTCAATGGGCAGGCTGAATAAGTTGAATAGGTCATATTTTGCTTTTTTAAGCTTTAAATCCCCTTTGAGTGTGTTTAGCATGATGGAGTACTTCAATGCACAAGACAACAAAGCCTGAAGCACCTGGACTTCTCTCTTTCCTCCCATGATCAGGGCCAGTAGCTGCCTGAAAAGCTAATTTTCTTAGCCTCCCAAAATAGATCTACCACTGTGACATCATACCACGGTTACATTTGTAGTTCAAGCTTGTCAATCAACCAATATTTATTTGTATAGCGCCAAATTTATAACAAGTGTTATCTCAAGACATTTCACAATAGAACAGACAAACTCTTCATCTTATGGATACATATTTGTGCATATATTATGTCATATATATGTCATATTTCTCTCTGCTGAATATAAATGTGTTAGAGGCTAGCCCCTTGAGATGCAGCATCTTGTATTCAGAAAAGTCTTCATGTCTGTATGATTGTAGTGATAGTTTTTCTAGAAGTATAAACAATAATAATCATGAAGAGAGTAATTAATCTAATATTTACATTAACATCCATAATGATTCTAAGGTAAAGATGACTGACGTTGAATAATACAACAGCATCAAAATGAGAATTTATAAGTGATGTATTGTCTGCTGATAATTTTTGGGGGGCAGAGACAAAGGACTGAACCCATGGACGCCCAGACCAAATCCCCACCACATTTGTCTCCATTGAGTGTAAATCTATTAAAGGTAAGCCTTTGGGATGTGGCATCTCATTTTCAAAAGGGACCTCATGTTAATATGGTGCTTAGTATAGTTACTATGGATGGATAATTAACCATGGATAGGGAGACTGTCCATTAATGCCTGTTTTAATGCAAGTTTTTTTATTTGTACTTTTGTAAGGTGACCTTGAGTGTCATGAAAGGCACCCTTAAATAAACTGTAGTATTATTATTATGATCATGCTAATGTGTTCTATCTGACAAGCCCAGTGCAGGACGGGCAGCATGGACCAGTTACCTAAGAGTTGATAAGTTCACAAGGTAGAGGAGGCCCATATTGGGAAGGAGGAATCTGCAGGAAAGTTTGCAGGAATTTCAACAGAGCATCTCAGATTAAGTGAAAACAGAGGTGGATCAGGGGTACTCAGTGTGTGAAAACTGGCTGGATTGTGGATTTACTCTGGCAGTCATTGAAATCAAATATGAACCTGGATTCAGGCAAAAATTGACCACTAAAATAAATAATGGTGAGTTTAAGGTCTAAAATGAAAGGCTGTTAGTGCATAAATATAGGATGGACCATGACTTTGCTAACTTCCATGGGCCACCCGATGACACTAAGCCTCAGGAAAAAATTTCTTTTTCCGTTCTACAGGTACAGTTATTTTACACAGTTATGTGAGAGCAGCAGTCTACTTTTCTGATCATCTGGACTTACTCTCCTTAAAGCGGCAGAGCTGCTGGGATCCCTTTCAGCTACTTCACTGACAATTTTCAAGTTCCTGATACAACCCATTTTCAAAAAATACTGAAATATCCCTTTAAACCTCAACTGACTGCATCAAAAATATGCAGAAAAATGCACCCAGGCCTCCATGCAAATGGTAAAAAATGATGGCTTCACACATTCAGGGAAAGTCATTAATTATATACATACAGTACCATCAAAGTAGGTTAATAAGACACTCTTTCACTGCGATATGTATTTTTAAATGAAAGAGTGTTTGTTGTGCTGTGTGCATGGCCTGTCTGAGGCTAATGCACCAGATTTGATTAGTGAGACATGAGTCATGACTGGAAGTCCAGCCACCATTCATCTATCCAGCCATTATCGATGACGCATATCCCATTTGGAGTCGCCGAGGCTGATTCCTGCTGACATACATAAATACAACAGTGTTAGTTTAAACAGCATTTTTTAAATTTAGTTTTAGCTATAGTCTTCTGCCTAAATCTAATTTTTGTCTAGTTTTAGTTGATGAAATGTCACAATATTTTAGTCGACGAAATCTACTGTAAATTTAGTCGACTAAAATATGAAGTGTAAAGTGTAAGGCATATTTTATGTTTCCTTGAATTTCTGAAGTTGTGTTTTACACTTGGATAAAATGAAACATCTAATGACCCTTTATTGAAAGCTAGTGAAGTTTGAATGTATAAATTGACAGAAACAAATTAAACTATTGTGTGCAATGCAGTCACCTTTATTTAGGCTACCTGGCAGAGCATCTCAGTTATATTACCAGAATCGACAACAAACAGTGAACCTGCTCTACATGAATATTTTAATTCATAAAGAGAGTAGCTCTGCTTGGATCGCTCCCCAACTTATCCCACCACCATGAAGTTAAGGCAGTTGTGACTGGATGTCCCTCTTAACTCATCCAACCTTTCCACACAACCAAAGTAGCTGTGATTGGATATATTCCTAACTTGACCCAATATGACTAATTAGGTCTGATTAGATTAAGTCTCTGTCAGACATTTTAGTCTAGTTTTTATTTGTTTATAAAAATGTCAGTTAATTTAGTTTTAGTTTTTGTCCATGTGCGCTTGTTTTTATTATTTACTGTCTAGTTTTTGTCAGGGGAAAAATGTTGTTGACGAAAACTATGCCGAAAATAATTAGTCAACAAAACTGAGTTCCTGCCATATGGTTGGATGACTACTGTTTTTCTGCATTTAAGAGTAGTCAAAAAAAGTGCACTTAATACTGTGGCCAGTGAGTGTTTATTCCTAGTTCTACCCTAAGTGATTGTCATTGCTATCAACTCAGACTCTCTCGTGTGTGAATGCTTTTATTCCTGTACTGTTGAGTTTGCAATTAATTCTGCAGGCCTAACGCACACAGAGATAACTTCACATCACAGCCGCTGCAGTCATTATAATTTCTCATTTTGCCTCTCTGGCAGGGCTGCTCTGAAGGGCGCTGAGCTCTGTCATGATTTATTATGAGGCTCCTCGTCTCTCAGACCATTAATTAGGGAACCATTACATAAGCCTTGACATTTGATTATTCCTTTCACAATAACAACACTGTCTTACAGAGATGGTCATTCAGTTGATTAAGTAGATAATTAGTCGGCTATAAAAAAGCAATCCTCATCTTCTCTCAACACTTCTAAATCTTCAAAATTATCCACACAGTTTGATAGAAGCAAACTTCCCTCTGTAACCGGGAAAGTAAATCTGCTCTTTGAGTTAAATTAATTGCCTAAATGGCATCCAGTCCACATAAAAGCGAGCATTGTGATCACTGAGGATGAGAATGACAACAGTGTCAGTGTGGAGAGCTCATCTCTTCAGTGATGGTCACGTTGAGTCAAAGGTCTTCATGCCGTGTTACATAAGTATGCTGAGCACTTCTTCTCTCTGCCCTCTCGCCTTTTTGGTCCCAAAGGTCTCATTAAGGTTCAAGTCATCTTCCCAAGCTGTCAACAAAGAAGGGACGCGTCTCTATGGGTGCCAGCTTCGCCCCAGGCAGGCAGAGCGATTGAGATTTACTGTTGCAGCTCCTTTTTCCCACAGATTTGTCGGAAACATGACCACACATGTACTCTGCGTATTGAAACAATGAATCATCCCAGCCAGCTGCAGCCATGAGGATTACACTACGCCAGTTCCTTTAGTGATATAAATGAGTGCAGAACCCCTTTGCTCGTATTTACTCTGCCTGGATTCCCTTTGGGCCTCGTGTTCATGTTTGACAACTTCATATTAGAAAGCATAATTCCTCTGTCCATCATAATAACTCCTCTGCGGAGCAATTTAAAGCTAATTTCCCCGCTGCACACAGGAGTGCTGGTCGTACACATGCAGGCGTGAATATCAATACGTTGTGATGCAAGGTGTGATTTACTCTCATCTGGAGCTGCAGGAGTGAGGAGCCTGCAGAGTGTGGAGCGCTGGGATGAGGCAAGGTAAGGCAAGAAGCAGAGGGGTTAAAGACGGGGATTTAACACAGCAGTCAGTCAAAAGTTAACATGACTGATGTGGGATTTTCTTAAACCTAAACTGACTTAAAGCTCCAGTGAGGAACTTTACTTTCATGGGATTTTGGCGCCCCCTGTTGATAAAGTGGTGTGCATTATCTCTTCTTATCTTCTGCTGTGAAAGGCAAATACTGACATCATTCTCTTTAGCCAGTGTTAATTTTGTCTGACAGAGACTTAATCCAATCAGACATAATTTCATCATGTAGAAGGTAGTGACAAGTTAGGAATATATCCAATCACAGCTACTTCTGTTGGAAAGGTTAGATGAGTTAAGAGGGACATCCATTCACAACTGCCTTAGCTTCGTAGTGGCGAGATCCAAATGTAAAAACATGACTTCAGAAATTCAAGGAAACATAAAAAATGCCTTACACTTTACATTTCATATTTTAGTTGACTAAATTTACAGTAGATTTCGTCGACTAAAACTGTTGTGAAATTTCATCAACAAAACTAGACTTAAATTAAAACAATTTAGATGACTAAATTATGACTAAAACTAAAAGACATTTTAGGCAAAAGACTAAAACTAAATTAGAAAGTGCTGTCAAAATTAACACTGTCTTTAGCAAAGGTTGATTCCTGTGTGCTTATTGTGACTTTTTTTTTTACTGTGTTATGTTACGTCATCTATTTTTAGACTAAGATTAGTACTTTATGTAATTTTCAAAATAAATACATATGAAACTAAACTGCAGGTGCATGCGCAAACCACTGCGGATGAACTTGTACGTAGGTCAACAAAAGAAAGCCTCTGTTTACAAGTAGAAGAAGATTGGCACTCAGGATAATGGTCGACTTTGTAAGAGAGGACAAGGACGATTTCTTGGGGGTTTAGTTTCATATGCATTTCTTTCTAAAATTCTTTAAAGGGCTAATCTTAGCCCCTCTCAACTCTGTTTGGGGCTCCAGAGCTGTGGAGCAGAGCAACTGAAGGCCCTGTTCCCAATTGTGTTGAGGCGGACGGAGGACACGATGAGGTGGATGGATTTCTTTCGGAGGCAGAGGCAGGCTAATGCTACCTATTGACTTCATGTGTTTGAGCTAAGCTAATTAGCGGTCGGCAAACTCTGCCCAGCTCTTCCTTGTTACTGCACACATAGTCAAAAGAATCTATGTGTCTATCTGTTTGTCATGGACTTGGGAGTGAGGCAAGACACGAAAAAACAAAAAAATTTTGCCGTATCCATTTAAGGACAGTATCAGTCATTTAATATAGGCTTTTAAATACAAGGTGTGTCAGAGAAGTTCCAGGACTGGTGTCACAAAGATTTATTTAGAATCCAAACTACAAACTACAAGTGTTCCCCTTCGAAGTAATCCCCCTGGAGTCTAATACACTTTCCCATCCTTCTCTGCAATGCTTTCATGCACTCCTGGAAGGATCCTTCCAGGATCCTCAGCAGCTCCGTCATCGCGGCCTTCTTGATGTCGTCCACGTCTTCAAAACGGGTCCCCTTGATGACCCCCTTGAGCTTGGGGAAGAGGAAAAAATCACAAGGAGCCAGGTCGGGTGAGTAGGGAGGTTGCTCCAGCACAGTGATGTTCTTCTCAGTCAGGAACTGTCGGATTCTCAGGGCATTGTGAGCAGGCGCGTTGTCATGGTGAAGCAGCCACAACTTGTCCTGCCACAACTCTCGCCTCTTCTCGCGCACTGAACGAAGCAAACAGGGCAGTATCTCTTTGTAGACATACTGGGATTACTCTGAAGGGGAAAATTCTTAGTTTGAAGTTTGGGTTTGAAATAAATCTTTTGACACCAGTCCTGTAACTTTTCTGACACACCTCGTATGTCTTTTTTTAAAGATTATTTTTTGAGCTTTTTGTGCCTTTATTGATAGGAGAGAGAGACAGTGGATAGGCTTCTGAAGGGGGCCCGGAGAGAATAGGGGAGGACACTCTGCAAACTGACCACAGACTGGATTTGAACGCAGGCCGGCAGAAGCTTGTACAGTGCCCAGCATAAATGAGTACATCCCCTATTAAAAGTAAACTTTTAAACAATATCTAAATGAACAAAAGAACAATTTCAAAAGTTTTGATAATGCTGAGCTTAACATAACATTTTTTTACTATAAGATGAAAAAAGGGTAATATGATCACTAAAATTTAGCTTTGCTCCCACCCCTTTGATTGGGGTGTACTCATTTTTGCATCCTGATCTTAAATTGAGAAAAATACATTTTTGTGTGCAACTTAAAAAATCTTGTTTGCAATCAATGGCCCACATTTGGGAGAGTATTTTGGGGTATAGCATGCCATAGAAAAGAGTTGTTTTGAAAGGAGACTAAAGGTTTTCTGACAAATCTGAAGGGGTGTACTCAATTATGCTGAGCCCTGTATATGAGTCATGCCTGGTTGTTTACCACTCTGCCAAACCATCAGCCCGGCTGTAAAATATGTCTGACCAACCTCAGTCAACGTAACGAGCACACAGGCCTCGTCCCCAAACAAATATTCTGGAGCAATCGAACGTTCTGTAATTTATGGATACTTATTCATAACACAGAGACAGAACAGCAGACGGTGGGGGAAACAGAGGTAAAATGACAGAAGAATCAATATAAGCCTGGTATACTCAAGGGACCGAGATCCAGAGTCTGTCTGTGTGGAGGATGCTGTCTGCAGCAGGACTCAATAGTCTGAGCTCCATCCTCTGACAGCCTCCAGGCCGAGCTCTGAGGGTTTAACTTAGGGAGGAGAGAGGCCCGGATAAGAAAGTAGCTAAAGCTGAGATTTATACCTCCCTGAATCCAGCACGTCTCCTTCTCTCTGGCTGATGTGAAGAGCACT
The DNA here is from genome assembly GCA_037902135.1 of Cetoscarus ocellatus. Classification (NCBI taxonomy): domain Eukaryota; kingdom Metazoa; phylum Chordata; class Actinopteri; order Labriformes; family Labridae; genus Cetoscarus; species Cetoscarus ocellatus. The sequence continues at coordinate 62,499 of JBAMNC010001483.1, forward strand.
GAGATGCTGCTGAGCATGTAATTTATGACCAATAACTTCAACTCCAGTGGTCTTTATGAGTGAGGAAGGAGAAGCAGGAAAGAGGTGATCCAAAAGGTTATGATTTCTCCGGCTGCACTTTGGAAAAGCACTTAATTATGTGGGACCCTTTACCTTTTCCTTCTCTCTCCTCTTTTAGACTTCCACTGCCTGACTTCTTTAACCAAAGCTGCCACATTTAATGACGTCTTAGGCTCATTTATTCCCCCTTCCCTTTACTACAAAAAGTATGGGTGTGCTAATGTGATCCGCTCCATTTCAGGCTGTGTGAAGTCTCTCCGCTGTGCCACGTTGGGACTCTTGAGAGCGTTCACTGGGGGTGGCGGCGGTGGTGCACTGATGCCATGCCTCCCATTAAATGCTGGCAGAGCCGGGCGTGAAAAAAAAAACATGCTCCCATTCCTCCCCGTCACCTCAGGAGACGCCATGGCATCCAGGCGGAAAAAACTGGGCCCTCCTCGCCATTCCACGCATGCCCCGGCATCTTTTGTGGAGCGTCTGAAGTCTTCTTCTTCTGTGTTCTTTAGAGCAGAGATAACTGCGGGAGCTTTAACGTGGAACCTCCCCTTCTTGTCTATTTTTTCCTCTCTTTTTGCCTTGTTCCCCCCTCACTGTTCTCCTCGTGGCAAGTGTGAGGCGATGATAAAACCACGGCTGCTTGCTTCAAAGGTCTCGCCCTGAGTTACAATTTTCCCTGTGTTACATGTCTGAATCTGAACTTCTGGCTCCGTCAGAAACTCACACAGCATCAGTGAACAATTACTACTTTTCTTTAGATGCTGCTTGAGAATTCCAGCGTTCGCTCAGCGCACGGCGTGGCGACTCTCCTGCGCTCTCACAAACAAAAGGATGATTGTTTAAACTTCGAATTAAGTGGAAAACTCTGTGGGCGTTGGTGGAAAAGAGCGAGATGCCTCACTCTCCAGGGAATCCTTACATCACACAGACGGCATGTTATGCTCATGACTGGTCTCAGTGGCACAAGCAGCCGGCAGATAGAGTCATCAGAGTGGGTGGTATTTAGAAACTGGCAGAGTTAACATGACAGTAAAACACTTGTTTAACATGTTAAGAAGATATTTTATGGGTATTGTCATTGCAACAAAAAATAAGCCTAGTGGATTTCCGTCAAAACTATGAGGTGTGTCAGAAAAGTTCCAGGACTGGTGTCACAAAAGGTTAATTTAGAATCAAAACTACAAGTGTTCCCCTTCGAAGTAACCCCCCTGGAGTCTAATGCACTTTCCCATCCTTCTCTGCAACGCTTTCATGCACTCTTGGAAGGATTCTTCCAGGATCCTGTGCAGCTCCGTCATCACGGCCTTCTTGATGTTGTCCACGTCTTCAAAACGGGTCCCCTTGATGACCCCCTCGAGCTTGGGGAAGAGGAAAAAATCACACGGAGCCAGGTCGGGTGCGTAGGGAGGTTGCTCCAGCACAGCGATGTTCTTCTCCGGTACTGTTAGATGCTCAGGGCGTTGTGAGCAGGCGCGTTGTCATGGTGATGCAGCCACAACTTGTCCTGCCACAACTCTCATCTCTTCTCATTCACTGAACACAGCAAACGCCACAGTATCTCTTTGTAGACATGCTGGGATTACTTTGAAGGGGAAAACTCTTAGTTTGAAGCTTGGGTTTGAAATAAATCTTTTGTGACACCAATCCTGGAACTTTTCTGACACACCTCATACATCACACCCTTTAAAAGCCACAATCACCTGCCATCTCAGCATAAACATCTTTGTTCAAGACTTTATGAAACAAAATAAGATCCAAATCATGTGTCATGGGTAAAAATAATCTTCTAAGAAGCTAAATACAGAGTGGGCCATAAGTTTCCATACATAGGAAAAATAATCATTTGTGTTGGACAACAGTTTTTATTTACATAATGTGCTCTATATAGGGATGGGAATTGATAATATTTTATTTTAAGGGTATTTAAATAATAAACAAATTGTTAGTTGGTTCTTCTTAGCCATTTAGTATTTTTCAACTGTTAATTCAAAATGTAAGCACTCCAATTTAAATATATACAGATGGAGCCACTTAAATTTTCCTTGACAGAGTCTTGGCTGGTTCATGACAGGAAAGAGCTCCAGCCTGCCCACCCTATAATGGTTATTATGAGATCTCACACTATTACATGATAAACATGAAATCCTTAACACTTATATTTTATAGGATATATAAATGAAATTTTTGCTTAGCATTGAAAATGCCACAATGTACAGAGCTTGAGAACAAAATCAAACAAAGAAAATCCTTGTTCATAGACCCAGTGGCTGGAAGTTGGCTGGTAACCGGATACAACGCAGCTGGCATTTGGCTGGGAGGGGAAACCTGAAGTGGCTACATCTGTACAACATAGATTTATGGATTTTAAATGAATTAGGACATTCCAGTACAAAAGTTCTGCCTGTTATATCTTTAAATGTTATGCTCATTAACACATCAAACTACACCAACTCTTCAAACTAAAATTTAAACAGAAACTCTGCAGCCATGGTGAACTCTGGCCAAAAAAAAATGTTTTAAAATACAAAAGGATAGAAAGTATAACAAATCAGCTACAGCTCAACTCACACAGGGTTTGCAATTCAAACCAAGAATCCTCATCAAGGAATTCTCTAAAGATTATATTAGCCAAGGAAAAACATGCGCAGAGCTCGTACTCAGGCCAAACTGAACTTCTATCTGTTCTTTGTCACTCGAGAGTTTTTTTGACAGATATTCAATAAAAATGAGAGAAAAGGTAACTGATTTGTTGTCAGATGTGTTAAATACAGTATATTAAACTTCTCTTGCTTTCTCCTCTCCACACAGCATGAGGCTTCCTCCTCGCAGTGAACAGGTTTAGGGAAAGCAGCCCATAATGAGACTGTCTGTCTCTTTCATTCTAACAAGGCAGCCGAGCAGTCAAACTGTTGTGTTGATGTAGGAAGCCAGCGCTGGATCAGGCTAATTTATGCTTCTCAGAGAGGAGTGAGACCTTCTCAACAGCATGCTGGGGGAATCTCCAACCACAGGTGTGTGTTTTCATCAGCCAGTCTCTTTTATTGTGAGCTACCCTCCCTCACCTACACAGATAACACAGCCTCCAATTAAAATGTGGAGTGTGTCGACACGGGACATTGCCTTTGATGTAAACACACTGGCTCGTTCACGTGTGCTCGCTCTGTGCCACAGAAGTCAGTCTCTACAAACATCTGTACTCCAGCTTCAATCCAGAGAGATGTTGACATCTGGATGAGGCAGGTCAAACTCAGGCTACATCGAGAGAGAACTCCTGAAAGTGGGGCAGGATGACTTCAATCCGTGTTTCTCCATCTGTTCTCCGTCACTTTTATCTCCGGGAACTTTTGTTTTGACAAAATTAAAGTCACAAATAGGGCTGAGTGATTTAGACCAGATATATCTTTATATGTTTGTAGCTTAACGATATCACAAAACAACAGCATATTCTGATATTTAGAATTAAAAAACAGAGGGCTGTCGTAATAAAAGAGTTTTAACTTTGATTTGACACTAGTAAACATCCGTTTGACATAAATTACGTCTGTCAAGGAATTATATTTTTAATCCACATTCAACATTTAATCTTTTAAACCGGAAATTAAAGCTGTTTTGATTGTATGGATTTTCTTACATAGCAATTTAAACAAATTTCATGACTTTTTTACATCAAACTTCTTTTAAAGGAGTATAGATTATCTTTTGTTCAAGGATACTACCGCAGTGGTTCTTGCTAAATACAATCTTTTTATATTTTAGGTCTCCCATGTTTTTTGTTGTTTCTTTTTACAATCAACTTATAACTTATGTTATCAGAGTAATCCATACTGTTTTTTGTTTTATTTAATATGAAAATACATTGATCAATCTGAAAGCCCACCATATCCAAGCTAGGTTTGCCTTGGTGATTTGTAAAACCACGTATAATGAATATAGCCACTAGAATTACGTTAAAATTCACTCTGAAACGTTGGACATCTTTCTTCTGAAAGATTTCATTTGTAATGCCTTTTTCATATTTTAATAGGCAAATCTGGATGCAAATGGTGCAGGATCACCAGGTTCTACAACAGCTTTGTCCTCCAAGCCATCAGACTTCTGAACTCCTAAATCTCACTGCTATATACTGACTGTTACTGGACTTAACCTTCTTTTTCTTTTGTACATATTTAATATTTAATATATAGAGATTTATATTCATGCTTGCCTTGCACTTGCACATTTTTGTATGATAACTTGCACCTTATCATTATCTACTTTTATTTATATTATACTTGAAATCTGTAAACTGTAGCCTATGCAGTGAAATCTCATTCTGTATACACCTACTGCATACTGACTGACAATAAAGTCTGTCTAAGTCGAAAGTCTAAGTCTTGTGCTGAAAGGACTCATAAGATATTATACAAAACCCAAAACCAGTGATGTTGGCACGTTGTGTGAATCGTAAATAATAACAGAATACAATGATTTGCAAATCCCTTACAACCTATATTAAATTGAATACACTGCAAAGACAAGATACTTAACGTTCGAACTGGTAACTGTGTTATTTTTTGCAAATATTAGCTCATTTTGAATTTGATGCCTGCAACATGTTTCAAAAAAGCTGGAACAAGTGGCAAAAAAGACTGAGAAAGTTGAGGAATGCTCATCAAACACTTATTTGGAACATCCCACAGGTGAACAGGCTAATTGAGAACAGGTGGGTGCCATGATTGGGTATAAAAGCAGCTTCCCTGAAATGGTCAGTCATTCACAAACAAGGATGGGGCGAGGGTCACCACTTTGTGAACAAATGCGTGAGCAATCTGTCGAACAATTTAAGAACAACATTTCTCAACGAGCTATTGCAAGGAATTTTGGGATTTCATCATCTACGGTCCGTAATATCATCAAAAGGTTCAGAGAATCTGGAGAAATTACTGCACGTAAGCGGCAAGGCCGAAAACCAACATTGAATGCCCGTGACCTTCGATCCCTCAGGCGGTACTGCATCAAAAACCGGCATCACTGTGTAAAGGATATCACCACATGGGCTCAGGAACACTTCAGAAAACCACTGTCAGTAACTACAGTTCGTCGCTACATCTGTAAGTGCAAGTTAAAACTCTACTATGCAAAGCAAAAGCCATTTATCAACGACACCCATAAACGCCGCCGGCTTCGCTGGGCCTGAGCTCATCTAAGATGGACTGATGCAAAGTGGAAAAGTGTTCTGTGGTCTGACGAGTCCACATTTCAAATTGTTTTTGGAAAGTGTGGTCGTCGTGTCCTCCTGACCAAAGAGGAAAAGAATCAGCCGGACTGTTATAGGCGCAAAGTTCAAAAGCCAGCATCTGTGATGGTATGGGGGTGTATTAGTGCCCAAGGCATGGGTAACTTACACATCTGTGAAGGCACCATTAATGCTGAAAGGTACATACAGGTTTTGGAGCAACATATGTTGCCATCCAAGCAACGTCTTTTTCATGGACGCCCCTGCTTATTTCAGCAAGACAATGCCAAGCCACATTCTGCACGTGTTACAACAGCGTGGCTTCGTAGTAAAAGAGTGCGGGTACTAGACTGGCCTGCCTGTAGTCCAGACCTGTCCCCCATTGAAAATGTGTGGCGCATTATGAAGCGTAAAACACAACAACGGAGACCCTGGACTGTTGAACAACTTAAGCTGTACATCAAGCAAGAATGGGAAAGAATTCCACCCAAAGAGCTTCAAAAATTGGTCTCCTCAGTTCCCAAACTAGGGATGGGTACCGAATTTCGGTACTTTTTTGGTACCGACCGAATTCCCACTGAAGTACCGAGTATCGATTCAGGGGAAATCCGTCGGTACCACATTTCGGTACCTGAACGCACCTTTTTTTTTTACCCTGAACGCACCTTGACGTTATGAGTCGGCGAGAGCGGAGGACGCGGTGACGCGGTTACGTCAGTGGTTGCTTTATCTTCAGAGGCGGACCATGGCGGATCGCAAGCGCTCCAAAGTCTGGCTTCATTTTACCAAGCTGGATGCCGACAACGCGCGGTGCCACATTTGCAATGCGAAGTGCAAAGCCAGCAAAGGAAACACGTCCAACTTAAGGAAGCACTTGGTTAAACGCCAAATATTCCTCAAGGTGGAGGAGTGCACGATTTTTGACAGTTTAAAAACACAGGCTAACGTTACCACAGCTACTCGCCCGGCGCCAGCAGCAAACGTAACCGCCAGCAAGCCTGCTGCAGCCAGTGGCTCGACATTTGCAGCCAGCTTCGAGGAAGGAGAACAACTGGCCCCTTTTAAAAAGGTAGACGATGACGACGCCCAAAAAAGTATCGAAAACAGGTACCGAAAAATACCGGTATCCATTCGCAGGTGCCGAGTATCGGTATCGTATCGATTCAGATGTGAAAGGTACCCATCCCTATCCCAAACGTTTACTGAGTGTTGTTAAAAGGAAAGGCGATGTAACACAGTTGATGATTATTTGCAAAAGAAAATAAAGTTTCTCAGTTCGAACATTAAATATCTTGTCTTTGCAGTGTATTCAACTGAATATAAGTTGAAAAGGATTTGCAAATCATTGTATTCTGTTTTTATTTACGATTTACACAATGTGCCAACTTCACTGGTTTTGGGTTTTGTAGAATGCTTAAAGACAACATTTAGCATGTGTTATGGCTGCCACCGTACCCTGGGGATTTTGCCTCTCTCCCTTGAGTGTGTGTGTGTGTGTTCTGGTGAGTGTCTGCCACTGTAGCTCACAGGTTGCCGCTGCAGAGATTGACTGATCCTGTCTACCTGTGCAGGGGGAAAGCTGATTGGCAGAGAAAGTTCACCAGCCCACACCACCAACCAGGAGTGACTGAGGAGCTGATGGAGGATTTAAAAAGCTGGCAGACCTGAGAATCGTCAGCAGGCTGTAGCCAGCCCTGCTCGCGTGCCTCCTCATGTTCGATAGAAATTGTTGTTGAAACTCTGTACCTTGGTACTAGCAGGGTTCCCTCTCTTCTCTAGAAATTACTTTCCAGGACTTTTCCAGGACTTTCTCCGCCCCAGAGGTCTGTTTTCCAAATGTTCGGTCTATGGCTATAAAATATCTATGAAATAATCTCTTACAGTCTTAGAAATTATGACAAATTTATCATAGAAGAGCACAATCACACCACAGATTCCAGTGTCATATCACCGACTGAAGTTACAATATTGGTTTGGGCAATTCTTACCTCTGCTTTCTCTTTTCTCTGTCTTTCTCTCCTGTACTTTATCTACAAAACATTATTTTTTTAATAAATCACCAAAAATAGTTTCCTTTGTACCTCTTCACCAGAAAGAAAACTCGATGAAGTGTTGGATGACATGTTGGCATACCTTCTAGGTACAAACCAGCTAATGCAGAGTTCAGCGGTTGCAACGCACATTTAAAAAAGTGAGGCGCTAGAGAGCACTATTCCTTTGAATGCAAAATACAGTTTCAGCACTAGATGGGACAAAAACTATACAGTGTGGCTTCAAGGGTTGATGACCAATATCTCTAGCTAGCTCCACGTATCATATTGAACCTAAAATATATTCATTTCTAACTCTCAGACATGAACATTGTCTGCTAGCTATCTTTTATGTCTGGCTTTTATGTAGTGCCTTACTATTATAAATTTATAGTTTATGCTTATTTATTTTTTACCTTTATTTACTCAGCTTTTTATATAAATAGATTTAGTTGATTTACCGTTTAAGTAGCCTAAATTTTATACATAGAACGGATAAATAATTTTCCAGGACAATTCAAGCTTTTCCAGGTCATTTTACTTTTGTTTCTCATTTTCCATATGTTTTCCATGACTGGAAAATTTGTCAATCATTTTCCAGGTTTTCCAGGACCTGTGGGAACCCTGACTAGCTTTGCGCACACATTTAGAACTGTCAGTCTTTAGAGTATGGGTGCAGTCTAGTATTACATTTCTTGCTTTCTTCTTGATAGAATAAATAGTTTTGTTTGTTTTCTTTTGTTTAAAGAAGATAGTTAATCAGTACAACTCTAGATTAGGGTCTTGTTCTGTTCCCCTTTTCCATTTTGTTTTACAGCACTCATTTAGTTCTTAGTTGCCTCCCTTGTGTTACTGTTAAAAACTTTGCTTTTTGTTAATAAATAGTTTTTATTTAACCATTAAACTCTGGTGTTATGTTACTTTCCTTTTCCCCGTAATGAGCTGGTGGTAACATAAATGGGGTCTCTTCCAGGATTTGGACATCACATGACAGCATGGATATAAAATTGCCGTGCCCTGAGATTTTTGCTCGGTTTTATGTGCGCCTTGGACAATATTCGTTTGGTAACCACGGCTCTACTTCAACTTCAGTCTGCCTCCACTGAGAAGCTGAAGCTGGACTCAGCCGCCATCGGTATTGATCAGTAAAGCGCTTGGGTGCGCCGGTGGTTTGTTATGTTTCTGATGGCTAATGCGTACCTGTTTACTGGAGATGGATTTAAGTGTCTCACTGCGACTCTGCCCCTCACTCTGCCGTCAAAATGTAACGGACTGGAAATAAACACTGACAGCTCAGAAATGGAGTCCCTCCCCCTCTGCTGCTTGCTGTGCTGAGGATTTTTCTCATTAGGCTCCTTCAAATCCTCCAAACGCTGCACAGTCAACACTGACTGTACACAGCGTTTAAATCCAGCATCCCTTACAATAAACCCTGTATTACTGTAGCAGAGGACTGCAGTTAAAGCCTCACAAGGTGTGTAAATGTGGGGTTTGAATGTGGAGCATGGTGTGAGAGACAGCATGAGTGCAAATCAAGTCTTTAAAGGGACAATAAACACTGAATATTTCAGTATTTCACAGGCGAAGCTAAAGATATTCAAGCTGTGAATGCTAACTAACATACTAGTAGGAACTGTTTATGGATTCTGGTCATGCACCAGTGCAGAGTGGTTTGAACTATATATATCTATTAAAGTAAACAATAAATTACTCTAATATCTGCAACATTTGTGAAAATTAGGTGCTGTTACCAATGTCACTTTTAAACACCAATCAAGTCTATTACATTTTCCCATATATCTGTCTTTTTCAATATATGTTATAATGCTTGTGTCTATTCTTTAAGAATGAACTCTGATATTCAGTGTATTTAAACTGTTTCCAGTATTCAGAGACTTGTCTAAAAAACTCATGTCACTGTATTCTCTGCATTTGTGGACACGATTGTGACATTTCTTTCACATTCCAATCCAATCCAATTCACTTCATTTACACAGCACAATTTTAAAAAACACAAGGTTGCCAAAGTGCTGTACAAAATAAATAAAATAAATATACTAAAATAAATACAATAAAACAAATCAAAACAACCAGGGGCCACACAACACTCATGCTGTGTTAAAAGCAAAGGAATAAAAATAGGTTTTTAACTATCAAATGAAACGCTGTATGTAAGCATTTATCTCAGTCTATTTTTTCTCTTAAATTCAACACCTCTCAGCAGTAAAAAAATGACTTTTTCAGTCAATCTAAGATCTTCACTTTCAAAAATCAAATTTAAGAATTTCTAAAGCATTTATAAAATCTTCCAGAGACCTTTGAGAGAATCAAGTTTTCGTTTTGCCAGTTTTCTTGTCATCTTCCTTCTTTTGCTGTCAGCGGTGACTGCAGATATTTTAGGGATAAACTGAACAGCATCAAGCTCATCTTTATCTGTTTGGGTAACAGCTGTGAGTCTGACTGACCTGGTGGAGATCGTTTCCCAGCGTGAACTCCTGAAAATACCCCGGAGCGGCTGAGGTGGCACGGATGGCCTGCCACAGCTGGTGCTGGCAGCCCCCCAAGTAGTGAGAGCGCACCCCGGGCAGCAGGTTGTAGTTCCTGAACACATATGCCTTCAGAGGGGTGCCCCGGTTCACAAGGGTGCTCACTGCTGCCACCTACAGGCATAGGAAGAGACACACATTGTGATTTTCCTTTTTTTAGCATGAGATGGCATTTTGAAGAGGATCAAAATGCAGCCATAATATGTGTGCTGACATTCTGACAGACCCATTGAATATCATCAGCTCTGAACTGTGAGCCACAGAGCAGTCTGCTGACATATAAAATCCTATACGCTGCTTTATCCACACTGTCTTATACGGCTTTAGAGGGTATTTTCCCCCCATGTGACATGCAGCTGTTTGCAAGAAGCAGATAAAGAAAAGAGCTTTGTTTGTAATTTTTCGGTAAACAAAGAAAAGCGAGGGCTCGATGGTCGGAGCCAGAACAGATCTAGAGGGAGGAATGAGTCAGAGCGTCTTCTTTGACTCACCTTGGGGCATTCAGGGTTTCTTGAAGTCTCTACCAGGAGGTGAGAACCCATTTTCTCTCTGCAGAGGAGAAAGGATGGTGTTATTATATGGCTGACTTATTTTTAGATATGAGAATGACAGGCTCTAAATCTATTTCTGTGGGATTCAAATCATGCTCCTGGATGCATGGTAATGGAGTTTGGGTTCATTTTATGGCCAGCACAATTATCTTTAAAGGAGCATTCTGCTGTTTTAAAGGTTTTGGAGTAATACACATTACAATCTCTGTTAACATTATGACTGATTGCTGTGTTCAAGCATAAAGCTGCAAGTTTAAACTTTTGACAGTCCTTCTCACAATAACTAGTTTACAGGGCCTGTTGTTAGTGTTAAAATTACCAACTTTTCATATTTTGCGCAACTTGGTTTTATTTGAATCCGTGCATCCCACTGAGCATAATTTTTGCTTTTATGCTTACCCAAAATCTATCAAAAGAGAAATAAAGATACAATGAAGCACCTGTAACCATAGCAGCATAAACAAAGATGATGCACTTTGACTGTAAAAAGGAGACACACTTGAGTCTGACAGCAATATCACGCATGCAGTGACATTGCTGCCATAACTGTGACTGAAAACACCCCTTAATGCATCCTTGTTTATGGTAATATAGTTCTGAGTCAATAAAAAAGTATATATTTTTCAGCATTAAGTCTAACAAAGGGATGGGCAAGTGGTCACATGCATCCCTACTCCTCTATCAGTGTAGCCCAGAAGTCTTAAAAAATGTTTTAAATTACAAAACATCACAGAATCTGCAAAGTAACTCAACCTGAAACATGACACAGTGCTAGGGACAAATAAGGATATGAAATGGAAATATTTAAACTAGGGCTCACGATATTGGATTTTTGCCGATATCCGATATGCAGATATTTTTTAATTCATTACTGCCGATACCGATATTTCTGGTCAAGAGCACAAGCTCTCTCTGTTTCTTTCAGTGTTACAGTATATTTTTGCGAGGAACAGAAGCACACCAAGAAAAACAACATTTAACTCTTGCAAAAATGAAACCTTTGATTTTTAAATGTACCAATGCAGTGATGAGAAGGTGCATCAATATTGTACGTTTGTGTAATTTGTTGATATTCCATATATCGGCTGTAAATATCTGCAAAGAATGTCAGTATCAGCCAATACCGATACTTAACTTTTTAGGCTGATATCGGCCGATACCAATAATGAACCGATAATATTGTGCATCCCTAATTTGAAGAAAGTGTTTTTTGTTTTTGGGAGATAATTAATGAACTTACATTGCTGTAATAGTCCCTCTAAAACTCTAATATGATACAAGGTGATGTTAAATTATTTGAGAAAAGTGTTGGTAAAATATTTGGGCATGCACATCAGCATTGGTTTAAAATGGGCATCAGCTGATATCCGCCCTTTTCACAAACATGAGCGAATGAATGAGGGATGGACAGACGTCAGTGGCAGGTGTTTTTCTGTTGTGTCAAACCAATTTGATGTTGATATCTTGCACCACAGAAAAATTCACTGCTATACATTGTGCTCATGCACTCTTCCACCTGTGCTCTGAGATATGCATATTTTACATATGTTTCTGCACAATGTGTCCACATGGATTTTTAGTAGCAATAACGTCAAACACATGGCACTCCTGCATCGATAAATGCTTCAGGAAGCTGCTGGGGTCTCCACTTACTGAAAGTTGTGCAGTGAGTGTCTTTTTTGCCAAAAATAAATCTTCAATCTTAATCCTGTCTGCCATGATTTTTGAATTCTTCGTTGTCCTTCCTGATGACAGCCTCTGATGGGAGTATGATGTCCTTTATTTGCAAGGTATTAATTGATTGATATTTTTATTTTGATCATGTAACTGACAACTTAAAAACAGTTAAAAATACAAATAAGTGAAAATCCCCCAAAAAAAGAAAATAAAACAAAACAGTAGCTGAATCTGCATTTTTTTAGCCTCAAAGCTTACATAAGCGAAAAGGAGTAGGAAGAAGTATAAACTTACCTAATCCTACCCCTAAATTTACCCCAAAAAATACAATCACACCTAAAAATTCTTGACAAATATATTTAACATAACTTGCAAAATATTCCTCCAAATAACCAGCAAACACCTTGTGGTATTTATTCATCAATGTACCTCTAGAAAATAATTTCTTTATGCCTCTTTTAAACAGAATTATGCTCGAAATTTGCTTTAGTTCTGCACTCAGTCTGCTCCAGTTTAACTCCACTAACAGTGATACAGAAGCTTTTCAATGTTGTATGCACTCTTTTAACCTTCAGAGTTTCAGAACAAAGTGGGAGGAATTGATAAGCAGAGACTAATGACATCAATTCTTTGAGGGAACTGTTTTTCTATTCCCATCCCGAGCAGTGGTGTCATTTTGACATTTTAACCAAGCTCTACCTTCACCAGCGAAGAAACCAACAATGCAGTCAACATCAGAGTAACTAACTTGAGGATGTTCTCCCAGGCCTCGCTGTCATAGAAAGCATGACTCCAGCCCATCTTCACTGTGCCCACGATGACGTTCTGCTTGAAAACATCTGAACCCAACTTCCGGTAAAGATCGTCACACTCCTTCAGAGGGATCTGGAAGACACCCAGCATGAATCCCAGGATAGCACCTGAAGAAAAGAAACACGTCGACATTAGTAAGGGCTCCCACTCTTTTCTAGAAATCATTTTCCTGGACTTTTCCAGGACGTTTTCACCCCCCAAAACACACACACTTTTAAAGGTCCTTGTCTACAGTTGTAACTCACATTTTGCACATTTACCCAGAATGCTTTGTATTTGTCTCTTCTGACCCAGAGGTATGATTTACAAGCTGTGCAGTCTATGGCTGTAACAAATCTATGAAATATCATACATTCTCTGACACTCTTAGAAATTATGACAAATTTATCACAGAATAGCGCAATGACAGCCACAGATTCTAGTGTCACATAACCAACTTAAGTTACAGTATTGGTGTGGGCAATTCTCAGGTTAATCTAGCCTTCTGAAAAACAAGATTAAAGTCTGATGACTAATATCTCTAGCTGGCTCCACTGAATCATGTAGAACTTAAGATTTATTTAATTCTAATTCTTGGGCATGAACATCGTCAGCTAGCTATCTTTTTAGTCTGGCTTTTATGTAGTGTCTAATTATTATAAATTTATGGTTAATACTTATTTTTTATCTTAATTTACTCTACTTTTTTATAAATACATTTCCTGATTTACTGTTTAAGTGGCCTACATTTTATTTTGCCATTTTTTTTTATTACTTCTTTTTGTCACCATTGTTTTGAGTAGTTATATTTTATTCCTTAACTTGCATTATTTTATCTACTCATATTTTATGGCTAAGTGTGCATTAGCTACCAAGTACATTTTTACTTCATTTCCTATGTTTGATTTTTGTTCACGAACAAGGTAGAAGGAAGACAAATAATTTTCCAGGGCAATTTAAGCTTTTCCAGGACATTTTACTTCTTTCCTCATTTTCCATATGTTTTCCATGGCGGGAAAATTGGTCAGTCATTTTCCAGGTTTTCAAGGGAACCCTGTTAGTGCGATCCCAAAACCTGAAAAGCTGGGACATTTTGTGAATCAAACATTAAACAGATTGTTATAATAATTTGGGCTGTCACATTCTGAAAATTTCCTGAAGTTTTGGGGGCAGGTGCATTATTCTTTAGCCCAAAGTTAATTCTCTGTGCAAGGTCGGGCTGAGCTGAAGTGAAACCAGCAGCAATAACTCCCTAAGTTACATAAAAGGTTAATTTACTCTTCTGGGAATGCATCCAGGTAATCTTTGTAATAAAGGAGCAAACAGGTGTGGAGTTGAAGTGAGTTGAACAGTCTAAGTGTTTGACAATCAGAGGAAATGAGTGGGATTAACATGGCATTTACACCATAAACAAATGCCTCTTAACTGCATTTTCTCCAAGACTGAGGATTCCTGACAGGATTACTGAGCAGCACAGAGCTGAATAATGTGGCTGATCAAGTTAAACAGATGTGGTCCTGATTGGCTTTAAACGTGTGACCATCATTTAATCAAGCTGGCACTGATTTTATTACCTATTTGACAACATTCACTAAGTGTGAAAATGAAGTACCTCCAACTGCTGCAGATTAAGACCGCGGGGATTGATGGGAACTGAGGACAAATAGAAACTTCTGCTTGTGATTAAAGAGCAAATTGCTTTCCAAATAAATGCAGGTTTTAAATCTGCTGTGAAATGAGAGCAACAAGGTTGATGAGGAGGGGATTCAGGATGCCCACAGTGCCCCCTAGTGGTAACTTTAAATATTACAATAAAGGAGAAATCCACTGACTGAGGCATGATTACCTGAAACTGCATAATTTACAGGGGTGATAGTTAAGTCATTTCAGTCTCTAAAGTTACTGTAATTAAGTAGCATTGATGTTTTTTTTTAAATCAGTGATTATACTTTTACTTGAGTATCCTTGTGTGAATATTGCATTTAGCTCTTACCCACATTTTTTTTTAATTTACAAGCAGAACAACAGCAACAACGACAACATATAATCAAAATAAAACAGTTACATACCCGGGGAGGTATGTCACATTCTTATTCGTTTTTTAACATCGTTGTGGCTGGAATTTGACCTTGAATGCAGTCCATTTTGACGCTTTTGTTCAAAATCCCCTTCTCAAACTCTCAAGCGAAAAGTCAATTTTTCCTCAACAATGTCCAGCCACTGTCTTGGCCTTAGGGAGGTCCCTTTTCAACCAGTTCCTTGTCAAGGTCTTTTTGGTAGCAATTGTCCATATTTTAAAGAGGAAAGTGTCTTTCTTTTCAATAACTTCACCAGTTATAAGTCCCAGATATACAAGCTGAGGACTCCTGGGTACTTTCAGGTTTAAAATGTCCTCCATTGTTTGAATGACATTGTTCCAAAATAGTTGTATTCGTACGCATGACCAAAAGATTTGGGAGTGATTGTGGTCCACATGTCTACATCCCCTCCAACATTTCTGTTGTAAATGTATACAAGTATTAAAAGATTCATACAAGCAATTTAACAAAAATGTGGTTTTACATCAAGACAACTTTATTGCATACAAGTAATACTAATTTTTTATCCTTTAACACTTATTAATATATCCAAATAATTATGTCAGTAACAGTAAAATGTAGGTTAGAACAGATATATGGCAGACTATATGGCTTATTGTATGGGTATACTTAGTTATGAGATGGATGTTTATGGAATAAGGTGTGTACATTTAAATCACTATTTTTATGTATATACTGAATGTATAATGTGTAGAGATATATAAGTGTATGTAATATATACAATTACATTCTCTGAAGTGCTTACTTATTGTTATTGAGATTAGCATACATGCTAGCAGCTACAGTAGCAGTTTCATCAGATCTGGACTTTAATTATATGAAAAAGAAATAACAACACTACAAACTTCACTATAGTCAGAATATTTTAGCTCCACTTCTGTCATGTTTTGTTTGATGAAGACCCTCACCTTCTGTAGAGCAGCAGTTCCCACCTACTAAATTATCTGACTGGCCTGTAATAAATGTGACTGACGGAACTGATCGTCCAATCAACTGTCGGATATGATTCTGAAACGTTCTGCCCTCCCCAAACACTTTCTATGGGCTCTTTCCCAGATGCACTAGTATAACATATTCAATAGTTCATTTAGTGCACCAGGTTAAATTTGCCCTACAAACAAAACTAAATAAGACGTAAGCAAAACTGCATTTTGTTCTCACCATGACTCTCAGTTTTGCTCATGAACACTGTATTTGACCAAATAAACAGAGAATATAAAATACATGAATAAATACTGATTGACTGAGCTCCCAGGCAGCAAGCACTCTGCTCTTCAGCATTTGGCACTTTAGCACTTAAATTAGCACTCCAGCACCTTATAATTCACTGTGTTTAATTCCCATGGTACCCCAACAACCAGCCTGTTATATTGTGGACTGTGTGTTTTTTAGGTTGTCCATGGTTTATGTATGTTGCTTGTCTTTTAATAGTCTCTGTGTGTTTTCTTCCTATTATTGATATTTGTTTTAGTTTTATTTGTTGACACCAACCTACCAATGGGACAGGGGATGGAAATATCTATTAATGATTACTGTCCCAGTTAAAAATAAATAAATCTCAAAGCTCACAAATATGAGTAAATGACTATAACTAATTGTAAATAATTGCCTTCCGCTTAATGTTGTTGAGCAATTAATTCCCAAATGTGTACTACTCTTGTACATATTCTGTTTCTCACTGTGGTACTAAACTACTGTACAACTCCTCACTTGGGAAAAGGAGGATTAACAGGAAGACTGAAGAAGGGAAGGAGCAGTAGCCAGCGATAGCCATATTTTTATTTATATTTTTAATTTATATCTTCTTATTTATATACCATTTTATCTGCTATATAATCCTGCTGCTGGAATGTTAATTTCCCTGAGGGGGTCTCCCAAAGAGATTAATAAAGTTCTATCTAATCTATTCTAAACTTGGAGTCAGCCACAAGGTTAAAATTTTGGTGTTGTGATACCCCAACTTATTTCTTTTTTAATAACCATTTTTATACTATTTGTATTATGACTGAGTTTTGTATCATAATTTTATTTCATTATTTTTTAATTATTGATACACTTGGACTTTTTATTTCATTTATGCTTTAAATGAAAAATAAACTGCACAAAGATAGCAAAGCACAGCACTTTCAACAGAAATTACTCAAATAAAAGTAAAGAACTGATTTTACACAAAAAACAATTTAACAATAGCAACCTGAGAGGATGTTCGAGTTATTATCCACCCCTGTTTTTACTTAATGACATTTTTATACTCTTCCTGCCTCTTACAGTTTATCGGCTACATGTTATTTGAATTAAAACAGCCTCCCTCGGGTCTTACTTAAGTGCAAACTAGCATTAGAGACATAAGAGTGGTAATGGGGGTGAAATTGAGGTCAAAACAGCAGCAGAGCAACAAATGGGTCAGTGTGCGATCAGTGCTGCGACGCTATTCTCTGCTCTCATAATCCAGACACATTCATTCACACACATTCAGAACGAGGGCAGGAGGACGACGTACCTGTGCTGACACCACAGATATAATCAAAGAGTTTGTAAATGGGTTTTCCGGTCAGGGCCTCCAGCTTGTGCAACGTCTGAAGTGCAAGGAGTCCCCTGAAAGAGAAAATACAGACATGGACAAAAGAAGAGCCATACATGAGGAAAATACAGCTCTCTAATAAATTTTTGATTTCAATAAGAATGATACAGACTCATGGATATTAGTGTTGAGTGCTTTTCGAACTGTTTTAAACGGCTACAAAAAATTGTATTTAGTTCAAGTTTGATAAGAATGGATATCAGTGACATATATTTTACAGTAGAGATAAGATAAAGGGAGAGCTGAACCTGTACCTTAACCCTCCTCCGTCTATAGAAAGGATCCGGATGCCCCGGCCTTTAACAGGTGAGTGATAGCCCAACAGAGCGAGGGCTTCTCTCACAGCAGCCCTCAGACCCGGATCACTGGCCTGTTTCAGCCGCAAAAGGCAGGGGATAACCTTTTCCTGAGGAACACATAAATATACCATGACAGGCAGACGTGGAAAATACAGAATATGGCTTCTCTAAGGTGAAGAGACTTGAACAGAAATCAGTTCAATTATTAGACAGACAATGATAAACATATAACAAACAGATGTTACGTGAAACAATACAACAGAGAGAAGGAAAACAACCACTGCCTAGCAATTTTGTGCATCTGCATTTGTACAAAGTTTGGCAGAAGTGCCTCAAAGTGCCTTTGAGAGATCACATTCACAAGCAAGAGATTATTATGAGGCCAAATGACCCTTTGACCAACTATGACGCACTGGTATATAAATCAGTTAATGCTCGAGTCACAGCAGAAATTAGTGCTCAGCTTGATAGAGGTCCCTCATTCTTAACCTACTTTATATGCTTCTTTCTGTCTGTATCTCAGGAACACTTTGAGGCTTTTTCTTCAATAAAATGCAAGGGAGAATGCAAGGATCTGTACACTGGAGGAGCAAAACAACCCCTCCATAAACGCATGGTGCAACAGGAAAGACAACTCTTCAGGTCAGGACTCAGCCATCTGCTTACATCTTAAGGATACTGGACACTCCTTTAAAGACAGCAAAGTCCACATAGTGGGCAAGGAGGAGGGTTGGTCTGAATGTGGAGTACAGAAGCCATCTAGGTCAAGGTAGAAAAACCGTCTCTGAACAGAGGAGGTGGTCTAAGACACCGTTTATCACATATATACAACGCAGTTCTGGACGCTTTCCATCAGAATTTAAAACCTAACTTTTCCACATTATTTGACAACAAGGATCCACAAAGTACCAATACTGTTACGATGCCTTCAACAGGGTTCCCACTCTTTCTAGAATCTTCCAGGACTTTTCCAGGACGTGTTTGTAACTCAACAGAGAAGACAAAGAGAGGAGATAAATACCTGTCATTCGATATACAATACAGCAACACTCTTGAACTCAAAGTAGCTAGGTTTGGGCTTTCTTTGGGAAAAAATAAGTCCTTACTGGGGTCTGAAAAGTTGCTAAATCCAGCTACAAAGTCATATGGAAACACTGGGTAGCGGGACTGCTCTGGGGGAACATGCAAATTTGGCTTGTAGCATCACGTGGGACGCTAGAGGCAGAGAAACTCTGTAGCTCAATTTTAGTTTTTCCAGGACATTTAACTTTTTCTCTCATTTTCCATGTGTTTCCATGACTGGAAAATTGGTCAATCATTTTTTCCAGGTTTCCCAGGACGTGTGGGAACCCTGCTTCAATCACATCCTCAGACCAGCGCCACAACTCTTGGCTGACAACTCTCATGTGACATTATTTGCACAACTATGATCAACCTAGGCTTTTGGTGCAATCCATCTTACTCTGAACTCGGATGTGGGAACTGGGAATTATGTCACATCCCTGTTGAACATGTTCCAGTTACGAGCTGGTAAAGTCAAGGTACCTGAAGATCTTCAGATTTCCCAAGAAGAAATTCCAATGGGTTTAATGTTAAAGCTGTTTATTAACCAACAAAGTAGCCACATGTGTGTCATACCATACACTGCCACCTATTGGCCAGTCATGGTAAGGGAAATAGTTTTTTAGGCAAAACCAAGATGGCTTACAGGAAGCCGGACATGCTGAACATCCCAGGTATATCTTGTGAATCCTTCTACAGCAGGACACTCCTGCAGTTGGAAAATGCTGCCATTAAGTGACATCTAAGGATTAATATGATTGTTACATCTAAGTATTTGTTTTCTTTTGATCATGTGTCCACACTAAATTAGACATCATGCATCACTGGCTATATTTCAACTGCATCAGATTATCAACATTAAAAATGTTTTTTATTTCACAGTTTTCACACAATGTACTTTGACATATTTCTTTGGTTAAAAAGTCATGTGCATGGTGTCCAGCTGAGTGGACGTGTTTGTAACTCCATGAAATTTAGGTCCATAAAAAAATAATAAAATAAATTGCTTTATTTTTTTTCTTGCCTAGAGATAAATAAGAATACTCAGGAAAAAATCTTGACTGAGGTTTTCATAATTCATGCATGAATGGGTTTCACCCTCTTACCATAATAAAGTGCCCTTGCTTTGAAATAGGTGAGTGCTGGATAAGATCCAGACACCCTCACAGAAAAAGCAGGGACATAAATAAATGCAGCAATCAGCATGTTGCTGCCAGGCTCTGACATTTTGTCTGGCATGAGTAAAGTCCTGCACGCAGACAGAAGGTCATTATCTACAGTATTTACATGCTGCAGCTGTTTACAATACATGCCAGATATGACAGGATTATGTAAGCTAAAAGCTCTGCTGCTGTAAACACTGCCTCAACACCATGATGTCCTACCGACAGACTTTATGATGCTTTTGTTACACTCACACTTTGCAAAGCTTCATTACACAAGCACTCTCTGAAAAACAAAAAAGGATATCAGAGTGTAAGCCTTCAGAGATTTCTCACCTTGACAGCAACACCAGCGGTCTCAGGAAACTCAAGCAGATGGTAGCTGAGGTCCTCCACCCTGTTGATGTAGACCCTCACATCTGAGGCTCTGTGGAGACCCTGAACCAGAGCTCGGGTTCGATTGTCCACGCTAACCCTGGCAATGATCTAAAACACAAAAATGCAAAAATTAGTTAAGTCATGCAAGTAAGAATTTACTGAAATACAGAGTAATCCAACATTTGGTCTTTTTGTTCTGTGCCCATCAGAGAGAACACTGCACAGAGCCAGAAACTGGGTAAAGAGAGTAGGGAAGTGACATGCAGGAAAGGAGCCACAAGTTGGTTTTGAGCCCTTACTGCCTATGCTCAGGACAGCAGCCAACAAAGAGCATGAAAACTAACTGTTTCCCTCAGTTGGCTTCCTTAAAACTAACTGCTTTGGGACGTTATTTTGGGATTTATTTACATTATTTAAGAATTGACTTCAAACAGACTCTCTCAGTGTTCTACCCTGTCTTGGTTATTTGTGCATCTATTTCTTTAAAGAATAACTAGAAAAAAACTAAACTAAAAATATAATTTCTGTCAGATTTAATTTTTAACTGTAAAGCAAGAAGCTTCATCAGCTCTACAATAAATCTGTTGTACTCAATACAGGGAATGTCCTGCTAAGTTCAGCAGTACCAAGATTACAGAGAAGCAAGTCAGTAATTGAGTGAATATGTGAGAAAGTAAAGTTTTTGGCATAGCATCTTTCACAGACTAAGGTACTTAACAGAATATTAAAATTACCATAAGTTAAAAGAAAGAAAGAAAAATAAAATAACCTGTAATAAACAATAAGGTTTTCTATTTAGATTTTTTTTAATTGCATTTTGATCTTTGGTTTTTAATTTTAGTTTTATTTTGTCTGATTTTAATCCTGGTTTGCTACCTAAGTTTAGATTTTATAAAGTAAAAATGCTAGTTTTTTTGTAGATCCTTGAAGTTTTGGTATTTTGTCTGTTTTAAATGGTTCAGGAAAAAAATCAAGCCACGTCTCTGATATACCCTTTGATATATATTATCAAAAAGGACAAAGTTTTAACTTTAAGTCAAAATGCCTGAGACAACACTAAAGTATGGGCACACAGTAAACACACTTAGAAGGCAAAAACTAATGATTGTAATAATTTTGAACCATCTTTTAATTTTATTCTTTCTTTTATTTGGAAACACACAGCATCATGTCTTTTATCAAATAGTGTCAACAATTCAGTGAAAGTAATCTTGTCAACCTACGTACTGTGTGCACAAAAACGTAATCATGTTATCTTGATGTATAAACATCATCACTTAGGGAGACCACCATCCACAGATAATCAAATCAGTCTACTATAAATCACCCACAGACAAAAACTCAAACTAGTTTCTTTGATTTTAAATTACATTTAACACAAATACCTTATAAACTGAGTATTATGTAATCCAGTGATTCTATAGAGTGAATGTCATTGTGCCGTCATCTCCACAAGATAAACCAGTGCCCTGGTCTAGACAGCGTCCACCCTCTGTGGCCCCTATGTTCACATGAGAGTTATTTTGAAAACAGATTCCTAGAACTGAGGCAGCGCGTCAGCACACGACACATCCGTCAGATGTAAAGTAACAAGAGCTTTAGTCAACGTGAGAGCAGCGGGAACATAAGGATTATATACTGGATACTCAGAAAACTTGTGCTTGAACTTCAAGGAAACATGTTTGAGAAAAAATAGTTTCTTTGACATGTAAATAAGTACAATAAAATCATGTAAAAAAAAAAAAAAAAAGTATGGCACTGGGTCCATTGGGAACTACCTATCCGATTTAGTAACCACCTCATCCATTAATTCACATTTCCAAATCTCATTTTTTGTTTGTTTTTTCCTCTTATCTCTCTGTAATGCACTTTCCTTTACTAGAGGTTTATGTCTTTAATGTACATTGATATACTTTAACTTTTAATTATCTATTTAAAAAGATAATAAACAGGGAAGATGAGAGCCTTGTCGTTAGTTCAAGCTCCAGCTATGGCTCCTTTCCTGCATGTCCCTCCCACTCTCCTATTTTCTACCCACTTAGCCAACTTTTCTAATCCATCTAAATCTCAGATTGGAAACTGGTCACCAAGAGGGCCACGTTAGAAAGATTCTCATAGCCGGAGGGCCAAATTTTCACAGTCTGAGGGGGAACAAAAGGGGCACACATACGTCACTGCCATAAGGAGTTTCCTTCTCAACAATTATTTTCATTAAAATTCAAAAGTAATTAGTAATATTTATTCTAATGAACTAAGCACTGAATAAAAGCCACAGTTCTGCTACTGTTTTGGATGAAAGTTGAAGAGCATTTACAGGTTACTGAAGTGTATTCTAGTGACATTTTTATGTCTGTTTTGCCAAATGCGTAGAAATAAATTTTCACAGAAACATGTCCAACGAACCTGACACACCAGATGTCAATAAAGTTCATGTGGGAAACAGCCAATAGAAAGTGTTTGGGGAAGGCTGAACCTTTCAAAAGCGTATCCAGCAGGTGATTGGATGATCGTTCTGTCAATCAACATTATTACGGGCTAATCAGATAATGTCGTAGGCGGGAGCTACTGTACTACAGGACGTGAGCCAACTCGTAAAGCAAACTCGTCAAAACATGTAAGAAGTGGAGCTAAAATATCCTTACTATAGAGAGGTTTGTACTGGTAAAATTTGTATTTGATTTAAAAAAGATATGTGGTCCAGATCTGATGAAACTGCTGCTGAAACTGTTAGCATCTATGCTAATCCCTGTAGGAGCAGTCACTTCCTGCTCGTCCCTCTTCCTGATTGGACCATGCCACTTTGGGCCGGGCACAGACGTTATAGACTGGAGATTGGCAAGATGTTTCTGCCTGATTACAGACAATTAATCAGACTGGTCCAGCTGCTAGGCAAGGTTAACATCCAACTATACAGCTAATTTTAATGTTGTCATGGCAGATTTTGTCAGATTCCACTCATGAACATGCATTATTTCATATTAAAACTGACTGTAAGGCCGTAAAGAGGGCTGCATGTGACCCCAATACTGCCAGCTGCCCACCACTGAGCAAAAAAATGGCAGACACAACCTTGAAATTGCTTTTACAAGAAGGAAGGAGGAATTACTTGAAAAAATTGATACACTAAGGATGAGATGAGAGGCCTCTTATCAAAAGAGTCTTTTCTTACCTATCAGATGAATATAGCACTGATGGTGGCTGATTTATTGTGTATTTGGATCTGGAACATGATTTGTGGTTCTTGGAATTTGCAATACACTGATGTTCTTATATACCTGCATTTAAAATCTACATAATCATTTTTATTTCGGTGGTCAACAGAAGTGAAAAGTTCAGTGTTATTCAATATTTGGTGCCTTTGCTCTGTATTTTTGTTGAAATGGTACCAATGCAATGTGATTTAGTTAGTTTAATAATTGTTTGTCCTCAGAAATTAAGGGTGTGGCAGGAATCACAGACATTTAGTAGCAAAAAACAATATCAATACTGTTAAAAATAAATAAGTAAAAACACATCAACATCACTAGAAACTTAAACAATGAACTCACACAGAAGAGAAAAAGAAAAGAAATCTTGTAGTGATGGACAGGCTGGTGGGTTTAGAACAGCTAAACCTATTTAATATTATTTTTTTCTCATTGTTTATTGAAAAAAATGATCACTTGTGGAAAAACAGGAAATTTTGGCCTGCCTGAAGGGCACCAGTGTAAATGAAGGGGTGAGGGGGTGTCTCTGATCATCACCCACAATGCTAATGGATTTTTTAATTTTCTCTGTTTATAGATGCAGCCCATATTTGCAAACGGGACACCTGACAGTACTGGACACTGTTATAATTTTCTGTGCTTCTGTTGCATTGCCAGACCAGCAGAAAGACAATATCAATAAAAGCAATAAAGACATTGGAGCACTTTGCTGCTAATATTAAAAAATAAAAGTTTCCTTTCACTGTAACTATTTCAAAGTCTTAAAGTCTGTCTATAGGAAATCCTAACATGATGTATGCACTTCAGGCACTTTGTTTTGTTTCGCCTTGTCTTCCTATTTAATGATAATGTCCTGCTTGTCTTGTCTGGTTGCAGCTGAAAGTTATTCCTGGACATTAAATCTTTGTCTTTACCCTTATTTGAGGTTGTTTCAATTATAAAAGATAAGCAGAGAGAAAGTATAGTAGCCGAAAAATACAACTTAGTAATGTAACTGCTGTCTGAATGAAATACAAGTCATGGCACAAGTGGGCACAGCTAATATCTGGGCTTCCTGCTTATGCTGTCATATGGAGGTGCCAATACACGTGATGGATGAAAGGCAATATCACCAACTGAACTCAAACCATATGAACAGGTTGGAAGTCCCTGTAGGTAGACGTGTTCTGTCTGTGTGCTGTTGTGTATTAGAGGGGTAAAAATGAGTGATAATGGATTTTATATGTGTGTGTTGGTGCAAGGCAAAGTTGAGCAAAGTTGGCATACAAATCATGTTCTGCAGGATATTAGTGTGTGAATATTAGTTTTGATTGAAGTCGTCCCAAAAATTATTAAATAATCTGTCTGTGCTGTGGTTTTCAGGGTGAGGCAGGATGGACAGGACTGGAGGATACATTTCTGCAGCTGGTTTTAGTATTATGTAAGTGTATTTCAGTGTTGATGAATCATATGAATACAAAATGGCATTGATCCATGAACTGAAAATGCAAACTTACTCACAAATCACTTCAGGATTTGTGCCATTGAATTTGTTTTGGCTAGGGGACATTTTTGGATTAGCATCAGTTAGTGATGCTGAGCTTCTAAGAAACATGTGACAAGCAGATCCTCTTGGAAGTGTACAATCCTCCCTTTAAACATTTGATTTAAGGGAAAATACCATTTCCTCTTTCATTAACAACAACAACTGCAGCATGAAGTAACTGAAATTTTACTCCACAAAATAGCCTGTTCCATAAGAGCTGAGGATGGAATATGTTTGGCATGTACAACAACATTAGTAAGATACCACTATCGGCAGATGATGGCTCAAAATGTTGCTTATCAGTACCAGCATTTATGAAAATTTCTGATGATAATTAAAGCGTATGTATCAGCCATATATATCAGCTTTATACAGTATAACCAATACATCAACAATAACATCAGCAAAACAAATGAACCATAATATTCACCATATCATCACAGTGTCGTCATTAGAAAAAGCAACACAGTATTATTTATTATAACACTGAATTATAATACTGAATGTCGTCATTTATGCTCCACATCTGTTTTGACGCAAATGGACTGTCACAATAGGCGAAACAGGTAGTTCTAGCATTGCATAAGACTTAGTTTCCCGCACTAAAATATTGCAAACATAACATTATTTATATCACCTACAATGAGTTTTGCAATATTGGAAAATCAAACACTAGAAGAAAATCCAATACCCTGCATTCCTCTGTGATAGCTGTTTGTTACAAACATTTACAACTATTAATCTGTATGTTATTTAATGCTGGTCAGTAAAATAAGAAACTCAACTAACTGTAGAGCCTTCCTTAACAACAATTAACCTTTTTATCAATAAAGGTTTGAAAGCAGAACTTTTAGAAAGGCACCTCCAAATTGTGTAGCCAATAATTACTACTTTTCCAAAAAACTGTGCCACTTGATTATTCAGTTTTTCTGTTGCAGAATATTTTTTAAATTACAATCAAGGTTTTTTTTCTTGCCTTACTCCATTGCTCATTTTGCTCCCCCTACTCAAAACCCTCCTGTGTTGTTACTTTCAGATGTACAACAACAATTTGTAAGCTGTGGCACTGTTAGTGAAAGAATTACTGAAAATGTACACAGTTATCATAATGGTGTCTATGGTTGTTTTATAATGAGATTAAGAAATGAAGAGAGAGTTTCATGTTAATATTTTATAAGTGCAGTTTTCAGTGTTAATGTGGACAAGTCAACACCTGATTTACACAGTCTACCTTTGATAACACAATTACAGCATTTACTTTCATTTTAAGAGGAAAATTCTAGTTAATTGTATGATTCATTTTCATAAGGCACCTTGTTTAATGTAATTTTGTCACATTTTTCTTTGAAGGGGAAAAATATTAAATAAAAGAAAAAATTTTAGACAATAATACCCTGCACTCATTATTACTTGTATCGTGAATAGTTTGGATGTTCTGATATAAAATAAAGGGGTGATTCAGTGCATCAAAAGGGGGTCTAAATTTCCCATGGTTGACGTATGGCTGTCTGACAAAACATGTTGGAGTGGAGCTATTAACAGGATACGGCCTAATTTAAATGTTTTTTTTTTTTTTTAATCAGGAAGACAGGAAGCCAAGAGCACACGAGGATGCCAATTTGTTTGTAATCCTTAATAAATCAAAGAAAACTGTATCTTGTGACTTGGACATTGACATTTTATGATCCTGCATAGTGCACAGTGGCTGTTTCGATTTTTGAGATTTATAGATGTTTTGGAGTTGACAAAGCCAAATGGCCACTATAAAAGAAATCCGTCAAGAATTCTAAAAGCAATTTTTCCATTAATTTACTCAATTACTACATCCTTTGACACAGTAAATTTTGCTGTTTCAAAGGCCTACCTTCTCTCTCTGCAGCAGAAGTTTCTTTGCCTTCTCCTCTGCGGCCTTCTGCTCCTTACTTACTGCGGCCTCGACCTGTTTGACGGGTGAATCTTCAGATTTCTTCTCCTCCTCCTTGGGCTCAGCTGTCCTGAACCTGGGGACCAGAGGAGCGATGTAGCTCCCCACAAAGGCTTGGACAGTGGGAGCTGAGTAGGACAGGTAATGGCCCAAACCTTTCTTGGGGGAAGGTGGGTTAACTGGAGCAACAGCGTTCGTTTTATCAGACACTGATACGAGGTCAGTAGTTTGACTATCTTGGGAGGATGCAGGAGTTGGACTGTCCCCTTTCTTCTCCTGAGTCTTGGTACTGAAGTAGGAGTTGATATGATGGGACAGGTAGTTATAAGTCTCGTCCAGGCTGACGGAGAAGGTGCTTGGGTGGAAAAGTTCTGTTGTTTGTTTGGGAGTTGCGCTCTTGCTCTCAGGATCTATCAGTGGAGGTTTTGGCTCCTCTTGCTTCTTGGGAACACTGACTTTGACGGCCGGAGTGACACGTCTCAGCCTTTTCTCCTTGACATCACGTGTAGCTAGAACCGCAGCCGGGATGGTCGCTTGGGCAGAATTGTGTGGATGAGTGGAGGTAGTGGCACTTGCATTTAATGTAGCAGCAGAGGTGGGAATACAATGACCATTAGGAGGTGCATTATATAGAGGAGTGGGAGTAGGAGGTACTGGAGGTGCAGAGGAGGTGGCAGCAGCATCAACAGGTGCAGGAGAGGGGATCTCCTCTGATTTCTGTGTTGACTCAACACTCGCCTCAGCCTTTTTCTCTGCTTTCAAAGCCCTAGGCTTGAGTCTGGCGATCTTGGAGAAAAGTTCTGTTTGCGTCCCGCTCACAGCTTTAGAAACTGTGTCCAGTGTGGTCCTCACCCGCGACATGTGTTGGCTCAGACCAGCAGACCAACGTGAAGCTGAAGTGTTCAAATAAGGGGAGCTGGTGTGGAGTCTCTGTCTAATCTGGTTTGCTTTATAGAGCCATCCCTTACGTCCAGTGATCCTCAGATGATGGATGTGCCTCCAGCTGATGTATCCAACCCTGTGGCAGTAGGTTTGCTGTGTATGAGCCCTGCAGTAAGAGGTACCACATAATGGAGGTGATGATGCTGACTTGCGAGCATGTGTTTGGCACAGATGTAATGCTCTGTTTATTCTCGCCCACGTTTTGGGAGCCCATAGGTAGCTCATCTTTGTCAGGATACAAGAGTAAGTGCCATCCAAGGGAACAGTATCTCTATACTCTTCTTATAACCTGGTTATAAAGAAGGAACAAAAAAGGATGGAAACATGGGGGAAAGAAAAAGTGATAAAGACATTGATGAAGATGACATGGAGTAAACACAACACTGCTCCTGATTCTGCTAATAATAGATGTTCTGTTATATTCGGCAACCTCCTACGTAAAACATATCAAGCTGTTATAGCGAGAAAATAACTCACTTCGCTTAACAACATATTTCAACATCAGCAACTAGCGGTTAGCTTCGTCTAAACAGAGAACAACTGCTAGCTAAAGCCAGTCATAACTGATATACCAAAACCCATAAAGACAAAACAAACCTCACCAAGTAAATGCCGTCGTTACAAAGAGCTCAGAAATCCTTTAACTTTCTCTCCGAGTCCTTTGAAAACCTTTATACTACCCTGTAATAAGGTATGGAGCAAGTACGGTCATCCGACCTGACACTCTATTTCCATAATGACGTGACGATGTCAGTCAAGAGAAAAACAATGGTCATGTGACAGACGAGCTGCTCTACCATTGGCTATTTTATGTTTGGCCCCTCCAAAGGAGTCCTGTGATTGGTGGAGAGATTCTCCTCACTGGGTTTGACCGGAGCACGTACAGGATACGCTTTTTCTATTCACCAGCGTACACCGAAGCTCCCTCGTAGGGCGGCAATTGCACATTCCTATGGATGAGGCCGCTACCCGTTAAACGGGACTCACTTATGAATAAACTGAGCGCTAGGCAGATCCAGCAACTTTTTTCAGGAACGGCTAAAGGATCCAGTGAAATGCGTTTAGTTCTGTAAGAGGGAAGGAACGGACTATGAAAAGTGTTCAAATTAAATTTATTTAGTTGTAAAGTATTATATCACAGATTTAGATGGCATGAAAAACTCCTAAAATACAACAAATAAAAATGGAAACATTCGAGTAAATGTCTCTTTGTATTTTATTTTTATTTTATTTTATTATCAATATTTTTACTTTTATATTTTGATGATATGGACCTTTGAGTCTGAAATAAAGTGTGAATCTATCTATAAAAAAAAGCACTACGTACAATCATTACATAGACTGAAAAACAGAAAAGCTGGGAGGGCACTGGACATTTTAGACACAATAAACTATGTAATTTAAATAGATCCCCTTGGAGAGGAGGAGCATGACTGAAAGGGAGGAGGCTCTAACTTCTGATTATCTCTAAAGTGAAAGTTAAAGTCAGTCTGAGTCTCAGCAGAGCTGCAGTCCAGGCCTCGTCTCTCTGATCCTCTGAAGAAAAATTCAACTCCTTTCTTTTAATTCCTGAAAATCACTGGTGAGTGCACCGACTGATGAATAAAATACTGAACTGTTCAGACTAAAAAATTTACCTTCAGCACAGACAGAAGTCAAAACCAGACCACAGGGACTGCACTCAGGCTCTCCATCATCAGGCTGATCACACAGTGAGGCTCATCTTGAACAAAGTGACTCTGATTTACCTCTTTACTGCTGAGAGACAAGATTAAATGTTCAGATCTCAGGGTTTGACTTTGTTCTGTCACAAACTTCTAAGAATCTGCAACTACATTCAGTCATAAACAAAACACATGGACTGGATTCACACTTCAGGACAGAGTGACCTAAATCTGACTGTTTTTTACTCACATCTGATTTTTATGATCCAGTGTAAAATAACACAGGTCAGGATGAATCTGGTCTTTTCAATCCAGATCTAAACCTCTTTGGAGCGTTCACACTACAGGCCATGATGCTCATATCTGATGTCTGTGCTCAAAGCTCTTCTTTTGTTTGTCTGTTTATGTCACTCTTTAAATGTGGCCTGTTTGAGACTCCACTGTGAACTGGTCACGGTCCTTCATGACTAAAATGCCCCACCTGTCCTGCTCAGGAGCTGCTGTTTGAGATCAGTGAAAAACATTTATGTAGCTCCGCCCACTGACCAATCAGAGCTCAGATCAGGGAGCTCTGTGAGCTGAGAGGGTGAAGGAGAAGAGAGAGACAGAGAGAGACAGTAGACTGAGTTTACTTTACTGATTTATTCCTTTAAAATAATCATTATAGTAAATTCTGTGATAAAAGTTTGGTTAGTTTCTTGAAGCCGTCTTTCTTCACTGTACTTATTTTATTTTATTTTACCTTTATTTAACCAGGTTAGTACCATTGAGATTAAAAACCTCTTTTTCAAGGGAGACCTGGCCAAGACAGGCAGCAGCAAAAAAACACAAAGTTACAGACAGAATACAAAAGAGACAAAAACAATTAACAAGCACATCATTATGGATTAGAAAAACAGAGACATCTATGAGCCATATCTTTGGATTATTTGTTCAACAGCTGAGCTAAAAACATTGGCATCTTACAGAATCTGCTTCCATGTCTTTCATTTTGCGATTTTAAAAACATGTAATAACACCAGCTCCTTGAGTTTTAAGTCATGCTGCAAAAGATTCCAGTCCGAGGGTGCAGAGTACCCAAAAGCCCTTTTCCCAATTTCAGACCATGCGTTTGGAGCAGAGCATGATAATGAGTGGGAACAGAGTGGAGAAAACTGAGACTGAGTTTGAGTTACGTTATTGGGATGATGTAATTTAACAACTTGACAACCTTGACATTTGACCTATGACCTGCAACATGTTGTTGGCAAAAGATGATCACAAAGATCCATGATCTTGACCT
The DNA here is from genome assembly GCA_037902135.1 of Cetoscarus ocellatus. NCBI lineage: Eukaryota > Metazoa > Chordata > Actinopteri > Labriformes > Labridae > Cetoscarus > Cetoscarus ocellatus. The sequence goes on from JBAMNC010001483.1 coordinate 93,492, forward strand.
TTGACCCATTTTCTAATCATGTCATCATTTAGTGAGAGTGGACAATAATACAAAGTTTGGTGTAAATCTCTTGGCTGATATTTTTGTTCTGTGCTGATCAGTGTGTTTCCTCTTTGGATAATAACGGAGCAGGCCCATGGGTGACCTGAATGTTGTTGAGGTCTCTGGTTACACTTGGTGAACCTCCATGTTAAAATGGAGCACAGGGGAAAGAAAGATTATAAAGTGATATTTTATAGCACAAAGGTTGTCGACCCCTGATTCATACAATCAAAGTTCCTGGACTGTTTTAATCTGTTGATTTTTCTCTTCTCTCCTCAGGTTGTAGAAATGTCTGCTGCCAGCTGTCTGCTGTCTGAAGATCAGTTCCTGTGCTCCATCTGTCTGGATGTCTTCACTGATCCTGTCACCACATCATGTGGACACACCTTCTGTAAAAAGTGCATCACTGAGCACTGGGACCGTAATGTCCCCTGTCAGTGTCCCAACTGTAAAGAGATCTTCAACATTAGACCAGAGCTGAAGGTGAGCACGTTCATCTCTGAGATGGCTGCTCAGTTCAGACAGGCAGCTCAACAGAAAGCCAGCAGCAGCAGCACAGAGCAGCAAGCTTCCAGACCAGGAGAAGTTCCCTGTGACGTCTGCACTGGAGCCAAACTGAAGGCCCTGAAGTCCTGCCTGGTGTGTCTGGCCTCCTACTGTCAGACTCACCTGGAGCCTCACCTGAAGACGTCACGTCTGAAAAGACATCAGCTGATGGACCCTGTGGAGAACCTGGAGGACAGGATGTGTGAGAAGCACGACAAACTGTTGGAGCTGTTCTGTAAGAACGACCAGATGTGTGTCTGCATGATGTGCTCTGCTACTGACCACAAGAACCATGATGTTGTTCCTCTGAAAGAAGAATATGAAGGAAAGAAGGCCGAGCTGGGAAAGACAGAGGCTGAAGTTCAGCAGATGATCCAGAAGAGACGACTGAAGATTGAAGAGCTCAAAGACTCAGTGAAAATCAGTGAGAAGAATGCAGACAAAGAGATAGCAGAAGGTGTTCAGGTCTTCAGCGCTCTGAAGAAATGTGTGGAGAGAAGCCAGGCGGAGCTCATGGACTCCATCAAAGAGAAGCAGAGAGAGACGGAGAAACAGGCTGAAGGCTTGATCAAAGAGCTGGAGCAGGAGATCTCTGAGCTGGAGAAGAGAAGAGCTGAGGTGGAGCAGCTCTCTCGCTCTGAAGACCACCTCCAACTCCTCCAAAACTTCACCTCTCTGAGCTCTGCTCCACCCACCAAGGACTGGACTGAAGTCAGAGTCCATCCACCTTCATATGAGGGGACTGTGGGGAGAGCGCTGAAGCAGCTGGAGGAGACCATCAGTGAACAGATGAAGAATCTGTTTGAGCTGAAGAGAGTCCAGCAGTATGAGGTGGATGTGACACTCGATCCTGATACAGCACATCCTAATCTCGTCCTGTCTGATGATGGAAAACAAGTTTATCACAGTGATGTGAAGAAGAGGCTTCCAGACACTCCTGAGAGATTTGATAAATATTGGGGTGTCTTATCAAAGCAGAGTTTCTCTTCAGGCAGATTTTACTACGAGGTTCAGGTTAAAGACAAGACGGCCTGGGTTGTAGGAGTGGCCAGAGAGTCCATCAACAGGAAGGGAAAAATCACTGAATCTCCTCAGAAGGGTCTCTGGAAGATATATATGAGGAATGAAAACAAGTATGAAGCTCAGACTGACCCAAATGTCGGTCTGTCTCTGAAGTCTCGTCCAGAGAAGGTGGGGGTGTATGTGGATTATGAGGAGGGTCTGGTCTCCTTTTATGACCCTGATGCTGCAGCTCTGATCTACTCCTTTACTGGCTGCTCCTTCAATCAGAAAATCTACCCCATATTTAATCCTTGTAAAAACCACAGTGGTAAAAACTCTGCTCCTCTGATCATCTCTCCTATCAGTCACACTGAGTAGAACATCTGTTGTTTTCTTAACACAATATTCCAGGTAACACAGTAATCCAGGTCACAAAATGGATTAAAATATCAAATTTACAATGTCCTATTGAAATAATGATTATTCTGAGAATGTAAATATTTGATCTTTAGCTTTAAAAGGGAATGATCAAGATGTTCAGTTAACATAATGATTGTAAGTAAATATTTTTTTGTTGCGAAAGGAATGATTTGAATTCCCCAAAGTCTCTCCTGATTTGTCAGACTCGCTCTATCACCTTTAATCTTGCATGATTTCTGAAACCAGTCAGCACTGTCAGCCAGCGTCTTAAACAGGAAGTGTTTAATTTTCACAGAGAGAGCAAGCAGCGACCTCCAGGGCTGAAGAAGGAGGCCCATGCAGGAGTGTCAAAGCTGTTGGTCCTTTAGTGCCTCTTGAAACTGGCTGCAGGAACCCTGGAGGTCCCATGACTGTGTGGGGAATGGAGGTTTTTGATCTAAATAAACACAGTCCTGCCTCAATATGCCTCCTCATGCTTGAGTACATTGAGCTACAGTTTGGTTGAGATGGCGTGTACAGTATAGCAGCGTCACATGACTTTGTCCGTCTCTGTCTACAGTCTGTGGACCATGTTTGTCTCTAACTGATTGTTGTTGTTTGGACCTCTTGTTTCTCTTGTTCCACATGTTTCACTTCAGTCCCTCCCTGGTCCTCTGTGTGTGCTGTCCTCGTTACCCTGATTGTGTCCACCTGTGTCTTTGTCTCACCTGTCTCTCCTCAGTGTCTCCTGTGTTTTTAGTTTGGGCATTTTTCTGTTTTTATTAGTTTTGTTTGTTGGAAGCTGCTCTTTTATTTAACAAAGACTTTGAGTTGATTCCTGCACTTGAGTGCTCTTTGTGTTCTCCTTTATCTTAAACTATCATCATCATCATCATCACCATCATCATCATCATCACCATAATTATCATCATCAACATTATCATAACCTTTTCAGTATCAGTGTGGACGGAAAAACTGGACCCTTTTCTTGTTCTTTGTATCTGTCAGACTCCTAAAACTTGACTTATAATTTAGATTAATGACTGAACTTATAAACGGAACCAACAAGGAACATTTATTTGGACTGAACTGGAACAAAGAAAACAAAAATTATTTTGCATGAACTTCAAAATTTCACTTAATTGTAGTAAAAAATGAACTAAAAACATTTTGTTGTCTTTTTAAATAGTTTTTTGAGATTTTAAACAAAAATGTTTCATGGGTTAATTTAGTTTTCAATATAATTTATTTTAGTGAAAATAATTTCAAGTCTCTGGAGGTTTATTAAATGTTATCAGTTGTTTTTTTTCCTAAATTTAAAGATTGTTTGTCCAAAATACACATGTAAGTCACAGTATCATGCTAAGTATTATACTCAAACATGTGCTTCATATGACTTTATTACAAATGTCCCTCTTTGGTCATGGAGGAAAACTAACTTTTGTGTTTCTGGATTCAGATTAATGTGGAGGTTTGATGTGAAATGACTTCCCACAGCTGGGGTCACAAATTCAACTGAACTGATCATATAATTCAAGGTCATCTCTTCCAGTGCCCCCCATCAAGCCCCCACCCCCATTCATAAAGTCACTAAAAGGGCAAAGGAAAGATTTTTCTAAATCCAACCAGACATTTGATTGAAGTTGATCACATATTGGTGAGTAAATACAGATATCAATAGTATTTATTCACCCTTTAACATCCACAAAGTTGATCAAAAACTAACAATAACTGTCATTTTGATTCTGAGACTCACCTGATCTTAAAGAGCTCACATCAGGTTTTTATTTGTTTTATGTCCTTTAGTGTGTCAAACATGTCTCCTCTGCACCACAGAGCACTTCTACGATCAAGACAAAAGGTCAGAGACATCTGGACGTCTCCCTTTCCCAAAATTTATGTCCAAGTAGCTGCTTGAAAACAGCTGCTGCTTCACTTCTGCTCAAGGTTTTATTTGGACTAAAAGACTTCTTGTGGCCCAACTGCAAGACCTCCACAGCCCACCAGAGGACCCCAGACCACAGCTTTAGTAGCATGACTGTAGACCCTTGGCCTGGGCTCCACTGGGGGGTCTCCAGAATGTCCCAGAGTGTGTGGGGCTCTGTCAGCTTTAAGGTTGTCAAACATTGATGTACATATATGAACTCATAGGATGATAACAAACTAAGTGTACAGCTTCTTCAAAGCTCTTTACATCTGATCTTGATTTTAATCATGAAAATCAAACTGAAGTTTATTTTGCACTGCAGTGTGTCACATTTTTCCGTGTGGCTCACAGGAGGGTTCGACTCCTCTGAGGTATGACTGGGGGGACTCCAGTTAAACAGATCAGGAACCACTGCTGCAGACTTCACCGTGGATCCCAATGTTACACATTTGTTCTCTGGGCTTCCAGGTGCTGATTGGTTTTATTCAAGCTACACCGGCTCATCCCACACAGCTGAGACTGAACCCTGCAACGCTCTCCAACATTCTTGCAGTGTGGTGAATCTTTGGACTGAACTGGGCTGAACACAAACATTAATGTCATATGATATCAAATAATTCAGACCTAAAAAAGTCATCTGATGTGCTCTACAGGTTTGGTTATTTATTCAGCAGGTGACAGGATCAGTCAGTCTGCAGAGCATAAATGAGCCGAGGGCGTCCTCCAGTGGACATTTTATGAACTGCAGTCCACATTTTTATTTAAGAAGTTATTTGTCAATAAACTGGATTAATGTTTGACAAACTGAGGGCTGTACAGTGCAGGAAACATTCACAGCTGTGTTAGTATGCACTCACCGGCCACTTCATTAGGTACACTCATACAACTGCCCATCAAGAACAAATCATTCATCAGCTAATCACATGACAGTAACTTAATGCAGTAAGGCATGTAGACATGGTCAGGAGGACCTGCTGAGCATCAGAATGGAGAAGAAAGGTGATGAAGTGACTTTAAATGGCATGCTGTGCAGAGGACCATTTCTGAACTCACAAAACATCAGATCTTGGAGCACGTGGGCTACAACGGTAGAGGACAACACCCATTAGTCAGCTAAGAACAAGAAATTGAGGCTGCAATAAGAATAAAAGCTGATCACATTAGACAATAGAAGATTGTAAAAATGTCGCCTGCTCTGATGAGTCTGGATTTCTGCTCCACATTCAGATGGTAGGCTCAGAGTTTGGTGTGAACATCATGAAAGCATGGATCCATCCTGCCTTGGATCAACGGTTCAGGCTGGAGGAGGTGGTGAAATGGTGGGGGGTGTTATCTTGGCACACTTGGGCTCCTTAGTACCAACTGGGGGTCGTGTGAACTCCAAAAGCACGTCAGCATCAACTTAACATCAGTGTCAGCAGATACCAGCCCTTTCTCCAAACATCTGCTGTTAGAAAATGAATGTGAGGTGAGCAGATATCAATGCCTGATGTTTCTGTTGTGTCATATCAATTAAATGCTGACATCTGGCACACCTCACTGCTGATTCAGAGGAGATTCTTCTTACAGAGCAGCAAAAATGACCTGAGGGCCAAACTGTGATCTGTTCACATGATCGAACTGGAGAGAAATTATTGGCATGTGGTGGAACAAGAGATTGTCATGGATGTGAGGCAAGTGTGTGATGCTATCATGGCGATATGGAGCAAAATCTCTGAGGAAAATTCCTGCACCTTGTTGAATCCATGACACGAGGAGTTGAGGAAGCTCTGAAGGCAAAATGGGGTCAAGCCTTTTACTAGCAAGGTGTACCTAATGAAGTGGCCGTGAATGTATTTTCAAAATGGAGCAGATTAAATCTGTTTCATAGAACAACCCCGAGAGGAGGAGCATTACTGAAAGGAAGTGGCTCTAACATCTGTTTTTCTCTGAAGTGAAAGTGAAAGTCAGTCTGAGTCACAGCAGAGCTGCAGTCGAGGCCTCGTCTCTCTGATCCTCTCTGAAGAAAAATTCAACTTCTTTGTTTTAATTCCTGACAATCACTGGTGAGTACACTGACTGATGAACAAAATACTGAACTGTTCAGACTGAATATTTTACCTTCAGCACAGACCGGAAGTCAAAACCAGACCACAGGGACTGCACTCAGGCCCTCCATCATCAGGCCGATCACACAGCGAGGCTCGTCTCTAACAAAGTGACTCTGATTTACCTCTTTACTGCTGAGAGACAAGATTAAATGTTCAGATCTCAGGGTTTGACTTTGTTCTGTCACAAACTTCTAAGAATCTGCAACTACATTCAGTCATAAAGAAAACACATGGACTGGATTCAGGGACGGGCTGGCCACAGGGAGGTTATTGACGATTCCTGTTCAAGGTCGAACCGGCCGTTGGTCGGAGCTTTTTTAGTTGTTGTTGGTTTTTACCCCATAAAACGGAGCTGCGCTTGACCACAGCAGCCTTCCCTGGCAGCATCAGCCGCAGATAACACAGAGTGGAACGTCAGACTGGGTCAGTCTAATATTTTGCATACAGGAGGGATACCCAATTTGAGCTGATCCTTCTATCAGAGATGAACTGTGATTGGCTCAGCCGCTCAGTTAGTCATTATTGTGTGGTCTTTCTGTTAAATAAAACGAAAGAATAAACTAAAGAAAGAGGAGCCGGATAGTTTAGGGAGTATGGCGAAGAGAAAGTAGTCAGAAAAAGAAATGGGTGGGGCAGAGAAACTAAGGGCAAAAGAAAAAAAGAAATTAGTACAGGATGCAGCCAAATGTGCAAAACTGACGGATGTTTTTCGTGGTGGAGGGACTGCAGTCAGCCAGGCCGCTGATGACACGGGACCGAGCAGCATGGCCCTATCATCCCAGAGTTGGCATAAAACGTGTGAAATCCATGCTGGCTGACCAGAAAAATGCACAAATTTCTTTACTGCAACAAATATAGGCCCACTGAATCACTGAAAAACAAACATATTTCAGGAGAGAGTCTGTGTTCAAAGTTAAAAGATCTTATGTGAATATAGGCTTTACATCCTGTTTTCCTGTTCTGTTAACACATAGCCGTTTTACCGGCTCAAGAGAAATACATTAAAGTCAGTAATTCATTTACTCTGTTTGTGTGTGTGTGTGTGTGACACTTTTCTTATGTTGAATGAACTTTATACTGTATATACTTTAAACTGAATTCTTTACAAAAGTGCTATAAAGTTTATCATTGTTGCTGTTTATTGTTGCTATTAGCTGACAAGGCCAGTGTCAGTCAGGATAATGCAAGTCAAAGGAGTGAGGAGGAGGAGGAAGAGACAGATGAGGAGGGACAGGAGGAGGAGGAGAAGATGGAAGAGGAGGAGGAGAAAAAGGAGGAAGAGGAGGAGGAGATGGAGGAAAGACCAACAGGAACCACAAACAAAGCAGTGCCAGGTACAGGTGCAATGTGCAGGACTGGGTTGGAAATTGGTCTTTGCATAGAATTATATGAAGATGTCATATGTTGATGTTTCAGCTCCAGTCACACAGAGACAAGAAGCCTATCCACTCCTTCAGTTAGGTCATTGGCTTTCTGAATGAGATATCTGTTTTGTTAATGACTTATTGCTAATCTTTGTTATTACTGATGATCTTTTTATGCAGATATAGCAGATGTACAGGAAAAGGCAGGGTCCAACACAGCGGAAACAGAGTCAGGGATATCAGTTGAAGTTGAAGATGAGGGTTTTGATTTTTATGCACACCCAGACTCCAGAGATTTAGATCTGTTTTTTTCTTACCATCCTAAACAACCCCCCAGAAAAGGAATGTGTATCTATCAAACCGAAGATGGTATTAAGAGAAAGTGGCTTACCTACTGTGAGAAAGAAAACTCACTATACTGTACAGTATGTTTGGCATATGCAAAGCCATCTGCAAGTGACAGTGCATTTGTTAAAGGTGGAATGAAAGCATGGAAGCATGCACATCAACGAATAGAAGAACATGAAAGAAACCAAGTGCATCGAGATAGTGCTGAAGCATATTTTATGAAGGCCAACCAAGCAGACATAGCAAGTCTAATTGGAGGAAAACAAGCTTCACTTCATCATGAACAGGTCAGAAAAAAACGTCAAGTCATGGATCGTGTCATAGAGGTGATAAAGCTCATTGGAAAGCGTGGTCTTAGCTACAGGGGCACTAATTTTGAGGCTGCATGCACTTGGGAAAACATGGCTCTTGACCATGGTAACTTCTTGGAAATGATCCTGCTGTTAAGCAAATTTGATGTTCCTCTCCAAGAACATGTTAGTGAATTTATAAAAAAATGCAAGAGCCTAAATGAAACTGGGACTAAAGGAAGAGGATCCCTGGTTACACTGTTTTCTAACACACCTGTCAACAAAATGATTGACATCATTAGCCACTTGATCAAAGAAAACATTTCAAAGAAAGTAAAGGAGGCAGGAATGTTTTCTGCGCAGATTGATACGACACAGGATGTTACCTCCACAGACCAGTGTGCTGTTGTCCTCAGGTATGTGACTGACACGGTCCATGAAAAGCTCATTGGTATTGTTTCATGTGAGTCATCAACAGGACAGTATTTTGTTCAACTACTCAAAGAAACTCTGGCAAAAGTCAATACTGATATCCGGAACTGTGTTGGTAACTCGACAGATGGAGCAACAAATATAAAAGGCCAGTACAAGGGGTTCTCCTCTTTACTGTCATCAGAATCCCCTAACCACGTGCACATCTGGTGCTATGCACATGTGCTTGATCTTGTTCTGGGAGATACCACAGGTGTTGTGATAGAAAGTGCGTCTCTTTTCTCCATTGTGAATGTTGTTGCCGTATTTATCAAAGACTCATACAAGCGTATGAATATGTGGGAGAAAGTGAGTGATGAAAGGCATCACAGACCACTGTCCCCCATTGGGGAGACCAGGTGGTGGGCCAAGGACCAAGTCCTGAGCCAGATATTTGGCTGTTTCAGTAACCTAGACAACGCCTTGTTTGTTGATTTGATCATAACATTGAAAAGGATAGTGGAAGATATGTCAATGAAAGCACATATCAGAGGAAGAGCTAAGGGCTACATTGAGTCCCTACTGAAGCATGATACCGTGCTAACAGCACAGATATTTTTGAGGATCTTTGAGACCACCTCACCACTCTCCAGATACCTTCAGGCTAGCAACATGGACCTAATCACTGCTCAACGGCTTGTCATGGGGGCCTTAGACAGCCTAAAAACATGCACCAGGGACATGGATGGTGTCACAAAAGCAGCAAATTTATTTGCTGGGTGGGCAAACAAGAAGCTGGAGGAGAGTCGATCCAAAGAGGTGGTTCAGGTGGATCTACTTGAAAAAAAAGATCAGAAAGAGGAAGACCATGCCAGGTGAGGCAGTAGAGGAACTGCCTGAGTTGAGTGCAGAGGATCAGTACAGGGTCAAGGTGCACAATATTATTTTGGACACGGTAACTGAGAGCATTCAGACTAGCTTTTCAGCAAATGGAGCTCTTTATGATGGTTCTACATGCCTCGACCCAAGAAATTTCGGTACCCTAAGAGAAAGGGGGCTTTCATCTGAATCACTCCAACAGCTCAGTAAGTGCCTCCTTAAGTTTGATGACAAAGCCACACCTGGAAGGCTGAAGGCTGAGCTCTGTAGTCTTGCCAGCCACTGGGAGAGACTTAAGTTGCCCCATTTGGATTCATCGTCATCATGATGAAAATGCACTCAGCGTGCATTTTCATCATGATGACGATAAAAATGTGGTTAATTGTTCAGGCAACCCAAACAAACCCTGACACTCTGCAGTAGGCTTGCTACTGAGCACCAACAGACTCAAACTCACAACTCAACAATGTCAGGATGAGACACTGGTTGGTCTGTTCATCTGATTTTTGTTGTGCTTTATCAAGTAGATACACCAAACGCTCATCAACATACATTTTATCACAATCCTGTTTCAAAATTGTTTTATAGCCTGGCTCTAATATTAAAACTCTGTGACCTTGGTATTTGACCCATGACCTGCAACATATTGTTGGCAAAAGATGATCACAAAAGCTGTGTTCGAAATCGTTCCCTATCACGGATATAGTGCACTATATAGTGTGTTGGCCATTTTGTAGTGTTGTTCGAATTCTCAGCGGTTAGTTTCATTCACTATATAGTGCACTACAAAATACCCACAATGCACAGCAAATGTGAGTGTACATACGATGTAACCTACGTTGAAAGCGTAGAAAGAATGCTGCTAAGGCACAAATTGGCGCTGCTTTCGTTTATAAATGTAAGAAAGGTTGAAGTATTTTTAACACCTTTGTAGCATAGCCTTTTTACATTTTTTAACGGCTGTGAACGGCTGCAAAATTTGCAACTTATCCTCCCAAGTGCCAGGTTTGTTTACGTGATGCTTGGCGCTTCCACTTCCGTCACAGGAATATCCGGCTCATCTACTGACGCAATGATGTTTAGAAAAGGTCGGTGTAGTGTCCGAAATCTCGTTCGGTCATTCCCTATGTAGTTCACTATTTCATTTACACTACATAGGGAATAGTGAGTGAGTGAATGAGTGGACGATGTCGAACACGGCTAAAGATCCATGATCTTGACCTTTGGCCCATTTTCTAATCATGTCATCATTTAGTGAGAGTGGACAATAATACAAAGTTTGGTGTAAATCTCTTGGCTGATATTTTCGTTCTGTTCTGATGAGTGTGTTTCCTCTTTGGATAATAACGGAGCAGACCCATGAGAGACCTGAATGTTGTTGAGGTCTCTGGTTACACTTGGTGAACCTCCATGTTAAAATGGAGCACAGGGGACAGAAAGATTATAAAGTGATATTTTATAGCACAAAGTTTGTCAACCCCTGATTCATACAATCAAAGTTCTTGGACTGTTTTAACCTGTTGATTTTTCTCTTCTCTCCTCAGGTTGTAGAAATGTCTGCTGCCAGCTTGCCTGTGTCTGAAGATCAGTTCCTGTGCTCCATCTGTCTGGATGTCTTCACTGATCCTGTCACCACATCATGTGGACACACCTTCTGTAAAAACTGCATCACTGAACACTGGGACCGTAATGTCCTCTGTCAGTGTCCCAACTGTAAAGACATCTTCAGCATAAGACCAGAGCTGAAGGTGAACACGTTCATCTCTGAGATGGCTGCTCAGTTCAGACAGGCAGCTCAACAGAAAGCCAGCAGCAGCAGCACAGAGCAGCAAGCTTCCAGACCAGGAGAAGTTCCCTGTGACGTCTGCACTGGAGCCAAACTGAAGGCCCTGAAGTCCTGCCTGGTGTGTCTGGCCTCCTACTGTCAGACTCACCTGGAGCCTCACCTGAAGACGTCACGTCTGAAAAGACATCAGCTGATGGACCCTGTGGAGAACCTGGAGGACAGGATGTGTGAGAAGCACGACAAACTGTTGGAGCTGTTCTGTAAGAACGACCAGATGTGTGTCTGCATGATGTGCTCTGCTACTGACCACAAGAACCATGATGTTGTTCCTCTGAAAGAAGAATATGAAGGAAAGAAGGCCGAGCTGGGGAAGACAGAGGCTGAAGTTCAGCTGATGATCCAGAAGAGACGACTGAAGATTGAAGAGCTCAAAGACTCAGTGAAAATCAGTGAGAAGAATGCAGACAAAGAGATAGCAGAAGGTGTTCAGGTCTTCAGCGCTCTGAAGAAATGTGTGGAGAGAAGCCAGGCGGAGCTCATGGACTCCATCAAAGAGAAGCAGAGAGAGACGGAGAAACAGGCTGAAGGCTTGATCAAAGAGCTGGAGCAGGAGATCTCTGAGCTGGAGAAGAGAAGAGCTGAGGTGGAGCAGCTCTCACGCTCTGAAGACCACCTCCAACTCCTCCAAAACTTCACCTCTCTGAGCTCTGCTCCACCCACCAAGGACTGGACTGAAGTCAGAGTCCACCCACCTTCATATGAGGGGACTGTGGGGAGAGCGCTGAAGCAGCTGGAGGAGACCATCAGTGAACAGATGAAGAAATTTGAGCTGAAGAGAGTCCAGCAGTATGAGGTGGATGTGACACTCGATCCTGATACAGCACATCCTAATCTCATCCTGTCTGATGATGGAAGACAAGTTTGTCACAGTGATGTGAGGAAGGAGCTCCCAGACACTCCTCAGAGATTTGATAAATATTGGGGTGTCTTATCAAAGCAGAGTTTCTCTTCAGGCAGATTTTACTACGAGGTTCAGGTTAAAGAGAAGACGGCCTGGACTGTAGGAGTGGTCAGAGAGTCCATCAACAGGAAGGGAAAAATCACTGAATCTCCTCAGAAGGGTCTCTGGACGATATATATGAGCAATGAAAACAAGTATGAAGCTCAGACTGACCCAAATGTCTGTCTGTCTCTGAAGTCTCGTCCAGAGAAGGTGGGGGTGTTTGTGGATTATGAGGAGGGTCTGGTCTCCTTTTATGACCCTGATGCTGCAGCTCTGATCTACTCCTTTACTGGCTGCTCCTTCAATCAGAAAATCTACCCCATATTTAATCCTTGTAATAACCACAGTGGTACAAACTCTGCTCCTCTGATCATCTCCCTTCAGTCACACTGAGTAGTGCGTCTGTTGTTTTCTCAACACAATATTTGTAATCCAGGTCACAAAATCAGTTAAATTATCATAATTACAATCTTTCATTAAAATAATGATAATTCTGAGAATGTAAATATTTTACCTTTAATTTTAAAAGAGAATGATGAAGATCATAATATAATGATGGTAAGCAAATATTCATTTTTTTGTTGCCATATAAACGACTTGAACTCCAAATCTCTCCTGATTCAACAAAGCTCGCTCTGTCACCTTTAATCTTACATGATTTCGGCCATCAAATCAGCACTGACAGTCAGTGTCTTAAACAAAGGAAAAAACTTGAAATTCTGACATTAAATTTTAATTTCTAAGATAAAAATAAAAATATCTGATCCTTAACTTATTGTTCTGGGGAATAAATGAAAAATATCTTAGGATAAATTAAGCCTTGAAGGGGAAAAATGAAATTCAGATAAAGACTTTTGGCCAATCAATATAAAATGTTGTGATTAAGTTCAGAGTTCTTGGGGAAAAAACTTCTGAGATTATGTTAATTATTAAAGGTTAAATAGAATAGGATCAGATGAAGAATTCTAGGAAATAAATGAAATTCTGAGTACAAATTGAGAATTCTGTGGAAAAAACTAAAAATTCTGGGACTAAACCAACTATTTTTGTGAAAAAAAAATTCTGGGGAGAAAAAACTTCAAATTCTGAGATCAAACTTAAATTTCTTTGGACAAAATAAAACTATATGAAAATAAATAGTGTCGTCATGTAAAATACTAGAAATTATGGGATCATAAAGGATTCTGGGAGAAAATGCTAAATTCTGAGATTAAATTCAGAATTCTTTTACTCAAAATGTTCTGTTAAAGAATCATTTCAAGCAGATATATATTTTCTCTATTTGTTGCCAAATAAATTATTTGAAGTACCCAAAATTTCGCCTAATTTGACAAGGCTTGCATTTTTTCTGTTATTAGTAGTTGTTTTTGTTGGACGCTGCTCTTTTGTTTAATAAAGACTTTGAGTTGATTCCTGCGCTTGGGTCCTCTTTGTGTCCACCTTCATCTTAAACCATAACACCATCATCATCATCATCATCATCATCATCCTCTTTTCTGTCTCAACATGAGCTGAGAATCAGGACTCTTTTCTTGTTGTTTGTTACTCTTAAACTTCTAAAACTTTTTATACAGTTATAGACTGAACTCCAACGAGGAACAATTATTTTGACTGAACTGGAACAAAAAAACACAGAAATTATTTTGCATAAGTTAATTATTTATTTTGATTTAATTGAAGGAAAAAAACAACTTAAAACATTTTGTCTTTCTGTTAAAAAGTTTGTTTGGATTTTAAACAAATATTTTGTGTAGGTTGATTTAATTTTCAATAAAATATATTATAGTTAAACTAATATCATGTCTCTGGAGTATTATTAAATGTTGTCAGTTGTTTATTCCTTCATTTAAATATTGTTTCTCTAAACAATATGTTTAAGTTACAGGTTCATTGTATTAAACTCAAACATGTGCTACATATGACTTTATTAAATGCTGAAAGTCTTTGGTTATGGAGGAAAATTAACTCTTGTGTTTCTGGATTCAGATTAATGTGGAGGTTTGATGTCAAATGACTTCCCACAGCTGGGGTCACAAATTCAACTGAACTAATCATATAATTCAAGGTCATCTCTTCCAGTGCCCCCATCAAGCCCCCCACCCCCATTCATAAAGTCACTAAAAGGGCAAAGGAAAGATTTTTCTAAATCCAACCCGACATTTGATTGAAGTTGATCACATATTGGTGAGTAAATATAGATATCAATAGTATTTATTGCAGATGTCTCCACATTAAAGGTATTTATGTCCCACTGGAACAAACAGCACATTTTTATTTCAGATTTTATTCTTCAATAAACTGGATTAATGTGTGTTTTTATGGATTTAGAAGCCATGGAGTCAAATTAAGACAAACTGAGGGCTGAACAGTGCAGGAAACATTCACAGCTGTGTTAGTGTGTACGTACTGGCTACTTTATCAGTATTCATTTAGATGCCAATAATAGCTATAATAGCTTGAGGTTTGGGGCTGCGGCTCACGATTGTACAAAGCCATCACAGTGCATTTTATTAATGTCAGATTTAGAAAACATTTACCATGACTAAGCTGTTGTTGCTGCCTGTTTTGGCATCCTCAGCGATGGCATTCAGAAAAGTGGGTCACTGAATGATACTTTTGCACATCAACAACTATTTAGATATGAATGAAGTTCTCTAAACATATTTCTCTCTTGAAAATATATCAGCATTTTATAAACCTGGATATATCTCCATTTGCAGGTGCATAATTTTACACATTGAACAGTTTCTAACCCTGGAGAGCTGGAAACAGAAGGTTCAAACTGGCACTATAAGATATTATTTATAGAAAGAAGCACTAAATGATATGACTGCCTCAAACCACAATATCAGCTCCATACAAACATCATTTCCATAACACTTCTTCCACATCTATTTAAAGACTGAGTGTAAAATGAGACACAGGCCTGCATCATATGAAAGTGAAAGTGTTTCAGAGCAGTATTTAATCTGCAGTCCAGACAAGTGTCTCTGTCAGTCAGAAGGATTTTACCAACAGCACAGCAGAGCCTCTCCAAACAGCAGTGAGTACAACATATGCGACAACACAACAGAAGTTTATTTATGTCATCTAACATGCCATTTCATTTACAGTAAATAACTACTCTCATACGAAGATCATTTTAACAGAAGTCATGCTTTTAAACATTTTCTCTTCTCTCCTCAGGTTGTAGAAATGTCTGCTGCCAGCTGTCTGCTGTCTGAAGATCAGTTCCTGTGCTCCATCTGTCTGGATGTCTTCACTGATCCAGTCACCACATCATGTGGACACACCTTCTGTAAAAAGTGCATCACTGAACACTGGGACCGTAGTGTCCCCTGTCAGTGTCCCAACTGTAATCAGATCTTCAACATCAGACCAGAGCTGAAGGTGAACACATTCATCTCTGAGATGGCTGCTCAGTTCAGACAGGCAGCTCAACAGAAAGCCAGCAGCAGCAGCACAGAGCAGCAAGCTTCCAGACCAGGAGAAGTTCCCTGTGACGTCTGCACTGGAGCCAAACTGAAGGCCCTGAAGTCCTGCCTGGTGTGTCTGGCCTCCTACTGTCAGACTCACCTGGAGCCTCACCTGAAGATGTCAGGACTGAAGAGACATCAGCTGATGGACCCTGTGGAGAACCTGGAGGACAGGATGTGTGAGAAGCACGACAAACTGTTGGAGCTGTTCTGTAAGAACGACCAGATGTGTGTCTGCATGATGTGCACTGTTTTAGAGCACAAGAGCCATGATGTTGTTCCTCTGAAAGAAGAATATGAAGGAAAGAAGGCCGAGCTGGGGAAGACAGAGGCTGAAGTTCAGCAGATGATCCAGAAGAGACGACTGAAGATTGAAGAGCTCAAAGACTCAGTGAAAATCAGTGAGAAGAATGCAGACAAAGAGATAGCAGAAGGTGTTCAGGTCTTCAGCGCTCTGAAGAAATGTGTGGAGAGAAGCCAGGCGGAGCTCATGGACTCCATCAAAGAGAAGCAGAGAGAGACAGAGAAACAGGCTGAAGGCTTGATCAAAGAGCTGGAGCAGGAGATCTCTGAGCTGGAGAAGAGAACAGCTGAGGTGGAGCAGCTCTCACGCTCTGAAGACCACCTCCAACTCCTCCAAAACTTCACCTCTCTGAGCTCTGCTCCACCCACCAAGGGACTGGACTGAAGTCAGAGTCCACCCACCTTCATATGAGGGGACTGTGGGGAGAGCGCTGAAGCAGCTGGAGGAGACCATCAGTGAACAGATGAAGAATCTGTTTGAGCTGAAGAGAGTCCAGCAGTATGAGGTGGATGTGACACTCGATCCTGATACAACAAATCCTCGTCTAGTCCTGTCTGATGATGGAAAACAAGTTTATCACAGTGATGTGAAGAAGAAGC
>JBAMNC010001484.1:0-57500 GCA_037902135.1 Cetoscarus ocellatus
GCCGTATTTATCAAAGACTCATACAAGCGTATGAATATGTGGGAGAAAGTGAGTGATGAAAGGCATCACAGACCACTGTCCCCCATTGGGGAGACCAGGTGGTGGGCCAAGGACCAAGTCCTGAGCCAGATATTTGGCTGTTTCAGTAACCTAGACAACGCCTTGTTTGTTGATTTGATCATAACATTGAAAAGGATAGTGGAAGATATGTCAATGAAAGCACATATCAGAGGAAGAGCTAAGGGCTACATTGAGTCCCTACTGAAGCATGATACCGTGCTAACAGCACAGATATTTTTGAGGATCTTTGAGACCACCTCACCACTCTCCAGATACCTTCAGGCTAGCAACATGGACCTAATCACTGCTCAACGGCTTGTCATGGGGGCCTTAGACAGCCTAAAAACATGCACCAGGGACATGGATGGTGTCACAAAAGCAGCAAATTTATTTGCTGGGTGGGCAAACAAGAAGCTGGAGGAGAGTCGATCCAAAGAGGTGGTTCAGGTGGATCTACTTGAAAAAAAAGATCAGAAAGAGGAAGACCATGCCAGGTGAGGCAGTAGAGGAACTGCCTGAGTTGAGTGCAGAGGATCAGTACAGGGTCAAGGTGCACAATATTATTTTGGACACGGTAACTGAGAGCATTCAGACTAGCTTTTCAGCAAATGGAGCTCTTTATGATGGTTCTACATGCCTCGACCCAAGAAATTTCGGTACCCTAAGAGAAAGGGGGCTTTCATCTGAATCACTCCAACAGCTCAGTAAGTGCCTCCTTAAGTTTGATGACAAAGCCACACCTGGAAGGCTGAAGGCTGAGCTCTGTAGTCTTGCCAGCCACTGGGAGAGACTTAAGTTGCCCCATTTGGATTCATCGTCATCATGATGAAAATGCACTCAGCGTGCATTTTCATCATGATGACGATAAAAATGTGGTTAATTGTTCAGGCAACCCAAACAAACCCTGACACTCTGCAGTAGGCTTGCTACTGAGCACCAACAGACTCAAACTCACAACTCAACAATGTCAGGATGAGACACTGGTTGGTCTGTTCATCTGATTTTTGTTGTGCTTTATCAAGTAGATACACCAAACGCTCATCAACATACATTTTATCACAATCCTGTTTCAAAATTGTTTTATAGCCTGGCTCTAATATTAAAACTCTGTGACCTTGGTATTTGACCCATGACCTGCAACATATTGTTGGCAAAAGATGATCACAAAAGCTGTGTTCGAAATCGTTCCCTATCACGGATATAGTGCACTATATAGTGTGTTGGCCATTTTGTAGTGTTGTTCGAATTCTCAGCGGTTAGTTTCATTCACTATATAGTGCACTACAAAATACCCACAATGCACAGCAAATGTGAGTGTACATACGATGTAACCTACGTTGAAAGCGTAGAAAGAATGCTGCTAAGGCACAAATTGGCGCTGCTTTCGTTTATAAATGTAAGAAAGGTTGAAGTATTTTTAACACCTTTGTAGCATAGCCTTTTTACATTTTTTAACGGCTGTGAACGGCTGCAAAATTTGCAACTTATCCTCCCAAGTGCCAGGTTTGTTTACGTGATGCTTGGCGCTTCCACTTCCGTCACAGGAATATCCGGCTCATCTACTGACGCAATGATGTTTAGAAAAGGTCGGTGTAGTGTCCGAAATCTCGTTCGGTCATTCCCTATGTAGTTCACTATTTCATTTACACTACATAGGGAATAGTGAGTGAGTGAATGAGTGGACGATGTCGAACACGGCTAAAGATCCATGATCTTGACCTTTGGCCCATTTTCTAATCATGTCATCATTTAGTGAGAGTGGACAATAATACAAAGTTTGGTGTAAATCTCTTGGCTGATATTTTCGTTCTGTTCTGATGAGTGTGTTTCCTCTTTGGATAATAACGGAGCAGACCCATGAGAGACCTGAATGTTGTTGAGGTCTCTGGTTACACTTGGTGAACCTCCATGTTAAAATGGAGCACAGGGGACAGAAAGATTATAAAGTGATATTTTATAGCACAAAGTTTGTCAACCCCTGATTCATACAATCAAAGTTCTTGGACTGTTTTAACCTGTTGATTTTTCTCTTCTCTCCTCAGGTTGTAGAAATGTCTGCTGCCAGCTTGCCTGTGTCTGAAGATCAGTTCCTGTGCTCCATCTGTCTGGATGTCTTCACTGATCCTGTCACCACATCATGTGGACACACCTTCTGTAAAAACTGCATCACTGAACACTGGGACCGTAATGTCCCCTGTCAGTGTCCCAACTGTAAAGACATCTTCAGCATAAGACCAGAGCTGAAGGTGAACACGTTCATCTCTGAGATGGCTGCTCAGTTCAGACAGGCAGCTCAACAGAAAGCCAGCAGCAGCAGCACAGAGCAGCAAGCTTCCAGACCAGGAGAAGTTCCCTGTGACGTCTGCACTGGAGCCAAACTGAAGGCCCTGAAGTCCTGCCTGGTGTGTCTGGCCTCCTACTGTCAGACTCACCTGGAGCCTCACCTGAAGACGTCACGTCTGAAAAGACATCAGCTGATGGACCCTGTGGAGAACCTGGAGGACAGGATGTGTGAGAAGCACGACAAACTGTTGGAGCTGTTCTGTAAGAACGACCAGATGTGTGTCTGCATGATGTGCTCTGCTACTGACCACAAGAACCATGATGTTGTTCCTCTGAAAGAAGAATATGAAGGAAAGAAGGCCGAGCTGGGGAAGACAGAGGCTGAAGTTCAGCTGATGATCCAGAAGAGACGACTGAAGATTGAAGAGCTCAAGAGACTCAGTGAAGATCAGTGAGAAGAATGCAGACAAAGAGATAGCAGAAGTTGTTCAGGTCTTCAGCGCTCTGAAGAAATGTGTGGAGAGAAGCCAGGCGGAGCTCATGGACTCCATCAAAGAGAAGCAGAGAGAGACGGAGAAACAGGCTGAAGGCTTGATCAAAGAGCTGGAGCAGGAGATCTCTGAGCTGGAGAAGAGAAGAGCTGAGGTGGAGCAGCTCTCACGCTCTGAAGACCACCTCCAACTCCTCCAAAACTTCACCTCTCTGAGCTCTGCTCCACCCACCAAGGACTGGACTGAAGTCAGAGTCCATCCACCTTCATATGAGGGGACTGTGGGGAGAGCGCTGAAGCAGCTGGAGGAGACCATCAGGGAACAGATGAAGAATCTGTTTGAGCTGAAGAGAGTCCAGCAGTATGAGGTGGATGTGACACTCGATCCTGATACAGCACATCCTAATCTCATCCTGTCTGATGATGGAAGACAAGTTTGTCACAGTGATGTGAGGAAGGAGCTCCCAGACACTCCTCAGAGATTTGATAAATATTGGGGTGTCTTATCAAAGCAGAGTTTCTCTTCAGGCAGATTTTACTACGAGGTTCAGGTTAAAGACAAGACGGCCTGGGTTGTAGGAGTGGCCAGAGAGTCCATCAACAGGAAGGGAAAAATCACTGAATCTCCTCAGAAGGGTCTCTGGACAATATATATGAGCAATGAAAACAAGTATGAAGCTCAGACTGACCCAAATGTCTGTCTGTCTCTGAAGTCTCGTCCAGAGAAGGTGGGGGTGTTTGTGGATTATGAGGAGGGTCTGGTCTCCTTTTATGACCCTGATGCTGCAGCTCTGATCTACTCCTTTACTGGCTGCTCCTTCAATCAGAAAATCTACCCCATATTTAATCCTTGTAATAACCACAGTGGTAAAAACTCTGCTCCTCTGATCATCTCCCTTCAGTCACTCTGAGTAGAACATCTGTTGTTTTCTCGACAAAATATTTGTATTCCAGGACACAAAATCAGTTAAATTATCATAATTACAATCTTTCATTAAAATAATGATAATTCTGAGAATGTAAATATTTTACCTTTAATTTTAAAAGAGAATGATGAAGATCATAATATTATGATGGTAAGCAAATATTCTTTTTTTTGTTGCCATATAAACGACTTGAACTCCAAATCTCTCCTGATTCAACAAAGCTCGCTCTGTCACCTTTAATCTTACATGATTTCGGCCATCAAATCAGCACTGACAGTCAGTGTCTTAAACAAAGGAAAAAACTTGAAATTCTGAGATTAAATTTTAATTTCTAAGATAAAAATAAAAATATCTGATCCTTAACTTATTGTTCTGGGGAATAAAAGAAAAATAAATTAAGCCTTGAAGGGGAAAAATGAATTTCAGATGAAGACTTTTGGCCAATCAATATAAAATGTTGTGATTAAGTTCAGAGTTCTTGGGGAAAAAACTTCTGAGATTATGTTAATTATTATAGGTTAAATAAAATAGGTTCAGATGAAGAATTCTAGGAAATAAATGAAATTCTGAGTACAAATTGAGAATTCTGTGGAAAAAAACTAAAAATTCTGGGACTAAACCAACTATTTTTGTGAAAAAACAATTCTGGGGAGAAAAAACTTCAAATTCTGAGATCAAACTTAAATTTCTTTGGACAAAATAAAACTATATGAAAATAAATAGTGTCGTCATGTAAAATACTAGAAATTATGGGATCATAAAGGATTCTGGGAGAAAATGCTAAATTCTGAGATTAAATTCAGAATTCTTTTACTCAAAATGTTCTGTTAAAGAATCATTTCAAGCAGATATATATTTTCTCTATTTGTTGCCAAATAAATTATTTGAAGTACCCAAAATTTCGCCTAATTTGACAAGGCTTGCATTTTTTCTGTCATTAGTAGTTGTTTTTGTTGGACGCTGCTCTTTTGTTTAATAAAGACTTTGAGTTGATTCCTGCGCTTGGGTCCTCTTTGTGTCCACCTTCATCTTAAACCATAACACCATCATCATCATCATCATCATCATCATCCTCTTTTCTGTCTCAACATGAGCTGAGAATCAGGACTCTTTTCTTGTTGTTTGTTACTCTTAAACTTCTAAAACTTTTTATACAGTTATAGACTGAACTCCAACGAGGAACAATTATTTTGACTGAACTGGAACAAAAAAACACAGAAATTATTTTGCATAAGTTAATTATTTATTTTGATTTAATTGAAGGAAAAAAACAACTTAAAACATTTTGTCTTTCTGTTAAAAAGTTTGTTTGGATTTTAAACAAATATTTTGTGTAGGTTGATTTAATTTTCAATAAAATATATTATAGTTAAACTAATATCATGTCTCTGGAGTATTATTAAATGTTGTCAGTTGTTTATTCCTTCATTTAAATATTGTTTCTCTAAACAATATGTTTAAGT
The DNA here is from genome assembly GCA_037902135.1 of Cetoscarus ocellatus. Taxonomy (NCBI): domain Eukaryota; kingdom Metazoa; phylum Chordata; class Actinopteri; order Labriformes; family Labridae; genus Cetoscarus; species Cetoscarus ocellatus. The sequence goes on from JBAMNC010001484.1 coordinate 5,223, forward strand.
TACAGGTTCATTGTATTAAACTCAAACATGTGCTACATATGACTTTATTAAATGCTGAAAGTCTTTGGTTATGGAGGAAAATTAACTCTTGTGTTTCTGGATTCAGATTAATGTGGAGGTTTGATGTCAAATGACTTCCCACAGCTGGGGTCACAAATTCAACTGAACTAATCATATAATTCAAGGTCATCTCTTCCAGTGCCCCCATCAAGCCCCCACCCCCATTCATAAAGTCACTAAAAGGGCAAAGGAAAGATTTTTCTAAATCCAACCCGACATTTGATTGAAGTTGATCACATATTGGTGAGTAAATATAGATATCAATAGTATTTATTGCAGATGTCTCCACATTAAAGGTATTTATGTCCCACTGGAACAAACAGCACATTTTTATTTCAGATTTTATTCTTCAATAAACTGGATTAATGTGTGTTTTTATGGATTTAGAAGCCATGGAGTCAAATTAAGACAAACTGAGGGCTGAACAGTGCAGGAAACATTCACAGCTGTGTTAGTGTGTACGTACTGGCTACTTTATCAGTATTCATTTAGATGCCAATAATAGCTATAATAGCTTGAGGTTTGGGGCTGCGGCTCACGATTGTACAAAGCCATCACAGTGCATTTTATTAATGTCAGATTTAGAAAACATTTACCATGACTAAGCTGTTGTTGCTGCCTGTTTTGGCATCCTCAGCGATGGCATTCAGAAAAGTGGGTCACTGAATGATACTTTTGCACATCAACAACTATTTAGATATGAATGAAGTTCTCTAAACATATTTCTCTCTTGAAAATATATCAGCATTTTATAAACCTGGATATATCTCCATTTGCAGGTGCATAATTTTACACATTGAACAGTTTCTAACCCTGGAGAGCTGGAAACAGAAGGTTCAAACTGGCACTATAAGATATTATTTATAGAAAGAAGCACTAAATGATATGACTGCCTCAAACCACAATATCAGCTCCATACAAACATCATTTCCATAACACTTCTTCCACATCTATTTAAAGACTGAGTGTAAAATGAGACACAGGCCTGCATCATATGAAAGTGAAAGTGTTTCAGAGCAGTATTTAATCTGCAGTCCAGACAAGTGTCTCTGTCAGTCAGAAGGATTTTACCAACAGCACAGCAGAGCCTCTCCAAACAGCAGTGAGTACAACATATGCGACAACACAACAGAAGTTTATTTATGTCATCTAACATGCCATTTCATTTACAGTAAATAACTACTCTCATACGAAGATCATTTTAACAGAAGTCATGCTTTTAAACATTTTCTCTTCTCTCCTCAGGTTGTAGAAATGTCTGCTGCCAGCTGTCTGCTGTCTGAAGATCAGTTCCTGTGCTCCATCTGTCTGGATGTCTTCACTGATCCAGTCACCACATCATGTGGACACACCTTCTGTAAAAAGTGCATCACTGAACACTGGGACCGTAGTGTCCCCTGTCAGTGTCCCAACTGTAATCAGATCTTCAACATCAGACCAGAGCTGAAGGTGAGCACGTTCATCTCTGAGATGGCTGCTCAGTTCAGACAGGCAGCTCAACAGAAAGCCAGCAGCAGCAGCACAGAGCAGCAAGCTTCCAGACCAGGAGAAGTTCCCTGTGACGTCTGCACTGGAGCCAAACTGAAGGCCCTGAAGTCCTGCCTGGTGTGTCTGGCCTCCTACTGTCAGACTCACCTGGAGCCTCACCTGAAGATGTCAGGACTGAAGAGACATCAGCTGATGGACCCTGTGGAGAACCTGGAGGACAGGATGTGTGAGAAGCACGACAAACTGTTGGAGCTGTTCTGTAAGAACGACCAGATGTGTGTCTGCATGATGTGCACTGTTTTAGAGCACAAGAGCCATGATGTTGTTCCTCTGAAAGAAGAATATGAAGGAAAGAAGGCCGAGCTGGGGAAGACAGAGGCTGAAGTTCAGCAGATGATCCAGAAGAGACGACTGAAGATTGAAGAGCTCAAAGACTCAGTGAAAATCAGTGAGAAGAATGCAGACAAAGAGATAGCAGAAGGTGTTCAGGTCTTCAGCGCTCTGAAGAAATGTGTGGAGAGAAGCCAGGCGGAGCTCATGGACTCCATCAAAGAGAAGCAGAGAGAGACAGAGAAACAGGCTGAAGGCTTGATCAAAGAGCTGGAGCAGGAGATCTCTGAGCTGGAGAAGAGAACAGCTGAGGTGGAGCAGCTCTCACGCTCTGAAGACCACCTCCAACTCCTCCAAAACTTCACCTCTCTGAGCTCTGCTCCACCCACCAAGGACTGGACTGAAGTCAGAGTCCACCCACCTTCATATGAGGGGACTGTGGGGAGAGCGCTGAAGCAGCTGGAGGAGACCATCAGTGAACAGATGAAGAATCTGTTTGAGCTGAAGAGAGTCCAGCAGTATGAGGTGGATGTGACACTCGATCCTGATACAACAAATCCTCGTCTAGTCCTGTCTGATGATGGAAAACAAGTTTATCACAGTGATGTGAAGAAGAAGCTCTCAGACAGTCCTCAGAGATTTGATCGACATTTGGGTGTCTTATCAAAGCAGAGTTTCTTTTCAGGCAGATTTTACTACGAGGTTCAGGTTAAAGAGAAGACGGCCTGGACTGTAGGAGTGGCCAGAGAGTCCATCAACAGGAAGGGAAAAATCACTGAATCTCCTCAGAAGGGTCTCTGGATGATATATATGAGTAGTGAAAACAAGTATGAAGCTCAGACTGACCCAAATGTCCGTCTGTCCCTGAAGTCTCGTCCAGAGAAGGTGGGGGTGTTTGTGGATTATGAGGAGGGTCTGGTCTCCTTTTATGACCCTGATGCTGCAGCTCTGATCTACTCCTTTACTGGCTGCTCCTTCAATCAGAAAATCTACCCCATATTTAATCCTTGTAATAACCACAGTGGTACAAACTCTGCTCCTCTGATCATCTCTCCTGTCAGTCACACTGAGTAGAACATCTGTTGTTTTCTCGACACAATATTTGTAATCCAGGTCACAAAATAGTTTGAAATATCACATTTACAATTTTCTAATATAATGATAATTCTGAGAATGTAAATATTTCAATTTTAATTTTAAAATGGAATGATGAAGATGTTCAGTTAAAACAATGATTTAAAGTAAAAATGCATTTTTTAACTCCTCCAAATCTCGCCTGATTTGTCCAAAGCTCACTGTATCACCTTTAATCTTGCATGATTTCGGCCAACCGGTCAGCACTGTCAGGAAACAGGAAGTGTTTAATTTTCACAGAGAGACCAAGCAGCGACCTCCACGGCTGAAGAAGGAGGCCCATGCAGGAGTGTCAAAGCTGTTGGTCCTTTAGTGCCTCTTGAAACTGGCTGCAGGAACCCTGGAGGTCCCATGACTGTGTGGGGAATGGAGGTTTTTGACCTCCTAAATAAACACAGTCCTGCCTCAATACGCCTCCTCGTGCCTGAGTACATTGAGCTACAGTTTGGTTGAGATGGCGTGTACAGTATGGCAGCGTCACATGACTTTGTCCGTCTCTGTCTACAGTCTGTGGACCATGCTTGTCTCTAAGTGATTGTTGTTGTTTGGACCTCTTGTTTCTCTTGTTCCTCATGTTTCACTTCAGTCCCTCCCTGGTCCTCTGTATGTGCTGTCCTCGTTACCCTGATTGTGTCCACCTGTGTCTTTGTCTCACCTGTCTCTCCTCAGTGTCTCCTGTGTTTTTAGTTTGGGCATTTATTCTGTGATTAGTAGTTTTGTTTGTTGGAAGCTGCCCTTTTGTTTAATAAAGACTTTGAGTTGATTCCTGCACTTGAGTGCTCTTTGTGTTCACCTTTATCTTAAACTATCATCATCATCATCATTATTATCATCATCATCAACATTATCATAACCTTTTCAGTTTCAGTGTGGACGGAAAAACTGGACCCTTTTCTTTTTTTTGTTACTGTTAGACTCTTAAAACTGGAGTGATAATTTAAAGATAATGACTGAACTTATAAACGAAACTAACAAGGACTTTTTGGACTGAACTGGAACAAAGAAAACAAAAATTATTTTGCATGAACTTCATAATTTCACTAAATTATTGTAAAAAATGGACTGAAAACATGTTGTCTTCTTGTTAAATATTTTTTTGAGATTTTAAACAAAAATGTTTCATGGGTTAATTTAATTTTCAATACAATATATTTTAGTGAAAATAATTTCAAAACTGGAGTTTTATTAAATGTTATTAGTTGTTTTTTTCCCCCACATTTAAAGATTGTTTGTCCAAAAAACACATGTAAGTCACAGTATCATGCTAAGTATTAAACTCAAACATGTGCTACATACAACTTTATTAAAAATGTCCCTCTTTGGTCATGGAGGAAAATTAACTTTTGTGTTTCTGGATTCAGATTAATGTGGAGGTTTGATGTCAAATGACTTCCCACAGCTGGGGTCACAAATTCAACTGAACTGATCATATAATTCAAGGTCATCTCTTCCAGTGCCCCCCATCAAGCCCCCACCCCCATTCATAAAGTCACTAAAAGGGCAAAGGAAAGATTTTTCTAAATCCAACCCGACATTTGATTGAAGTTGATCACATATTGGTGAGTAAATATAGATATCAATAGTATTTATTCACCCTTTAACATCCACAAAGTTTAGGTCAGAGACATCTGGGCGTCTCCCTTTCCCAAAATTTATGTCCCAGTAGCTGCTTGAAACAGCTGCTGCTTCACTTCTGTTCAAGGTTTTATTGAGACTAAAAGACTTCTTGTGGCCCAACTGTAAGACCTCCACAACCCACCAGATGACCCCAGACCACAGCTTTAGAAGCACTGCTGTAGACCCTTGGCCTGGGCTCCATTGGGGGGTCTCCAGAATGTCCCAGAGTGTGTGAGGCTCTGTCAGCTTTAAGGTTGTCAAACATTGATGTATATATATAGCCTTATGTACCTTTAAGGCTAGACTTAAAACATTCCTCTTCGATAAAGCTTTCAGTTAGGGACCAGCTCATAGTCCACAGTTTAGACACATAGTTAAGATGCAATAGGCTTAGACTGCCGGGGGGATCTGGCACATTGGGCTCTATCCCTCTCTCTCTCACACTCTGTCCATATCTGCCTCTGCCCCTTTCTGTTTGCTCCTGTACTCGTCTCTGGCTCTTGTCTTTTAGGTGGCCTGGGATCCTCGGTGGAGACTGCCTGCTGCTGTGGAGTCACGAAGCCTCAATAACTACAATTACAGACATAACACATATTTGGCCATCTCATTCCAGTTCATGATCATTATAGCTGTTAATGTTGATATTAACATGATCTTTCTATCCATGGTTGATACATCTATAGTAACTGTCTTTAGCTCCACATGGACATGAGATCCCTCTTGAAAATGAGGTGTCACATCTCAAGAGGTCTACCATTAATACATTTATACTTAACGGAGACAAATATGATAGGGATGCACTTGTGGTCTGGGCACCCATGAGTTCGTCACTACCATAAATTCTTATTTTCAGTAAGACTTTTATTGAGTATACTTCTATAAAAATTTCACCACAACCACACAGACATGAGGACCCTCCTCTAATAAATTTGTTTGCAGCAGAAACAAATTTGACGACGACAGGTCTATGATTGGTCCATTGATCTGTCACTAACTTTAGTTCTTACTTTAGTCCACTTGTCTCCACTTACCTCCCTCCCTTTGCCCACACACCCAACACAGCATGGTGTGGATTTGCTGTTCATCATGAGACTGGGGTCCACATTCAAGATTTCCTGCTGCTTAACAGAAGGTTTTTTCTTGCCGCCATGATGGAGGGATTCATGATTGGCTATATGGATTCATGTTGGGTGTTGGATGTATATATTTGTATATATATGTATATGTGTATTTTTATATGTATATATGTATCTATGCATATATGTGTATCCATAATATGAAGAGCTTTGTGCTCTATTGTAAAGTGTCTTGAGATAACACTTGTTATGAATTGGCGCTATACAAATAAAGATTGATTGATTGATTGATTGATATATGAACTCATAGGATGATAACAAACTAAGTGTACAGCTTCTTCAAAGCTCTTTACATCTGATCTTGATTTTAATCATGAAAATCAAACTGAAGTTTATTTTGCACTGCAGTGTGTCACATTTTTCCGTGTGGTCACAGGAGGGTTCGACTCCTCTGAGGTATGACTGGGGGGACTCCAGTTAAACAGATCAGGAACCACTGCTGCAGACTTCACCGTGGATCCCAGTGTTACACATTTGTTCTCTGGGCTTCAAGGTGCTGATTGGTTTTATTCAAGCTACACCGGCTCATCCCACACAGCTGAGACTGAACCCTGCAACGCTCTCTAACATTCTTGCTGTGTGGTGAATCTTTGGACTGAACTGGGCTGAACACAAACATTAATGTCATATGATATCAAATAATTCATACCTAAAAAAGTCATCTGATGTGCTCTACAGGTTTGGTTATGTGTTCAGCAGGTGACAGGATCAGTCAGTCTGCAGAGCATAAATGAGCCGAGGGCGTCCTCCAGTGGACATTTTATAAAATGCAGTCCAGCTCAGGGGCAGAAATGTCTCCACATTAAAGGTATTTATGGTGATGAAGTTACTTTAAATGGCATGCTGTGCAGAGGACCATCACATCAAATCTTGGAGCACTTGGGCTACAACAGTACAGGACAACACCCATTGCCACCCTTGTCAGCTAAGAACAAGAAACTGAAGCTGCAATAAGAATAAAAGCTGATCACATTAGACAATAGAAGATTGTAAAAATGTCTCCTGCTCTGATGAGTCTGGATTTCTGCTCCACATTCAGATGGTAGGCTCAGAGTTTGGTGTGAACATCATGAAAGCATGGATCCATTCTGCCTTGGATCAACGGTTCAGGCTGGAGGAGGTGGTGAAATGGTGGGGGGTGTTATCTTGGCACACTTTGGGCACCTTAGTACCAACTGGGGGTCTTGTGAACTCCAAAAGTACGTCAGCATCAACTTAACATCAGTGTCAGCAGATACCAGCCCTTTTTCCAAACATCTGCTGTAAGAAAATGAATGTGAGGTGAGCAGATATCAATGCAGGATGTTTCTGTTGTGTCAAATCAATTAAATGCTGACATCTGGCACACCTCACTGCTGATGCAGAGGAGATTCTTCTTACAGGGCAGCAAAAATGACCTGAGGGCCAAACTGTGATCTGTTCACATGATCAAACTGAAGAGAAATTATTGGCATGTGGTGGAACAAGAGATTCTCATGGATGTGAGGCTAAGTGTGTGATGCTATCATGTCAATATGGAGCAAAATCTTTGAGGAATATTGCAGCACCTTGTTGAATCCATGACATGAGGAGTTGAGGAAGCTCTGAAGGCAAAACAGGGTCAAAGCTGGTACTAGCAAGGTGTACCTAATGAAGTGGCTGTGAATGTATTTTCAAAACGGAGGAGATAAAACCTCTTTCACAGAACAACCCTGAGAGGAGGAGCATGACTGAAAGGAAGTGGCTCTAACATCTGTTTTTCTCTGAAATGAAAGTGAAAGTAAGTCTGAGTCACAGCAGAGCTGCAGTCGAGGCCTCGTCTCTCTGATCCTCTCTGAAGAAAAATTCAACTCCTTTCTTTTAATTCCTGACAATCACTGGTGAGTACACTGACTGATGAACAAAATACTGAACCGTTCAGACTGAATATTTTACCTTCAGCACAGACAGAAGTCAAAACCAGACCACAGGGACTGCACTCAGGCTCTCCATTATCAGGCCGATCACACAGCGAGGCTCGTCTCTAACAAAGTGACTCTGATTTACCTCTTTACTGCTGAGAGACAAGATTAAATGTTCAGATGTCAGGGTTTGACTTTGTTCTGTCACAAACTTCTAAGAATCTGAAACTACATTCAGTCATAAACAAAACACATGGACTGGATTCACACTTCAGAACAGAGTGACCTAAATCTGACTGTTTTTGACTCACATCTGATTTTTATGATCCAGTGTAAAATAACACAGGTCAGGATGAATCTGGTCTTTTCAATCCAGATCTAAACCTCTTTGGGAGCGTTCACACTACAGGCCATGATGCTCATATCTGATGTCTGTGCTCAAAGCTCTTCTTTTGTTTGTCTGTTTATGTCACTCTTTAAATGTGGCCTGTTTGAGACTCCACTGTGAACTGGTCACAGTCCTTCATGACTAAAATGCCCCACCTGTCCTGCTCAGGAGCTGCTGTTTGAGATCAGTGAAAAACATTTATGTAGCTCCGCCCACTGACCAATCAGAGCTCAGATCAGGGAGCTCTGTGAGCTGAGAGGGTGAAGGAGAAGAGAGGGACAGAATGAGACGGTAGATTGAGTTTACTGTACTGATTTCTTCCTTTAAAATAATCATTATTGTAAATTCTGTTATAAAAGCTTGGTTAGTTTCTTGAAGCTTCTTCACTGTACTCAGAGGCACAATGTCTGTAACTATGAAATAAAAACAGCCATTATGTATGTTATGTACTCACGCCTCTGATGATGTTGTTCATATGGGGGTGCTGGCTGCAAAAGACCACATCATTGATGTTGTTTTGGTGGCACTTCTGCAGCACCACTAATGCTGGCACTGCTCCAAACTTGCAGGACGTGCGTTTGAAGTGGAGGCAGCATCACGAGCCCTCATTTCCATCCTCTTAGTGTGGTCACCTTTTCAGGAGCTCAAGGACATTTGTCCTGTCTTACATCCTGGTTGGCACCAACCGACAACATATTTTTACTCCAAAACAGTAAAATGTGATTTAAGTTTTGATTATTCTAATCAGTTAGAATTACACTGCCTGGCCAAAAAAAAGTCACCACCTGGATTTAACTAAGCAAATAGGTACGAACCTCCTATTGGATAATTACTGCATGGGCGATTGTCTTTCAGCTGGCAACAAGTTATTAAACCCCAGCTGATGCAATGAGTAGCTTCTCATTTCTTAGACAACCATGAGCAAAGACACATCCTGTGTTCATGGAAAAGATGTTAGTCTGTTCAAGAAGGGTCAAATCATTGGCATGCATCAAGAAGAGAAAACATCGAAGGAGATTGTAGAAACTACTAAAATTGGAGTAAGAACTGTCCTGGAGGAAGATCATGTGGTCTAATGAGTCCAGATCTACCCTGTTCCAGAGTGATGGGCACATCAGGGTAAGAAGAAAGCCAGGGGAAGTTATGCACCCATCATGCCTTGTGCCTACTGTACAAGCCTGTGGGGGCAGTGCTATGATCTGGGGCTGCTGCAGTTGGTCAGGTCTAGGTTCAGCAACATTATGGCCCAAAGAATGAGGTCAGCTGTCTACGTGAATATACTGAATGACCAGGTTATTCCATCAATGGATTTTTTCTTTCCTAATGACCCAGGCATATTCCAAGATGACAATGCCAGGATTCATCTGGCTCAAATTGTGAAAGAGTGGTTCAGGGAGCATGAGACATCATTTTCACACATGGATTGGCCACCACAGAGTCCAGACCTTAACCCCACTGAGAATCTTTGGGATGTGCTGGAGAAGGCTTTGCGCAGTGGTCAGACTCTCCCATCATCAACACAAGATCTTGATGAAAAAAATTAATGCAACACTGGATGGAAATAAATCTTGTGACATTGCAGAAGCTAACTGAAACAATGCCACAACGAATGCATGCTGTAATCAAAGCTAAAGTTGGTCCAACAAAATATTAGAGTGTGTGACCTTTTTTTGTGGTGGCGACTTTTTTTTTTGGCCAGGCAGTATAGATTGAATATTAAATGATCTTTGAGAATTTAAAAAACAAATGCAACTTTATTTTTATGTCAGGTTTCATGTATAAAATTGCAGACTGTGGAAAAAACTGATCACATTTCCAGGTTTTGTTTGTACATTTGTGGTATTTTTTTGCTGCATTATCAAAACAGGTATTGAATACTGATTTATTTTTTTTAACTTGTATTGTCTCAAAGTTTAAATTCTGGTATCATGACAACCCTACTCCGCAGCACACAAGGGACTGGGTCGATTAGGCGACAAGTGAGGTGCATTTTTTTTTCTTTACTGCCCCCAAAATTACCTAATGGCTCTTATCATTGCTAAATGATGTTACTTGCATATTATATCAAATGTTGATGCAATATAATAAGGGTTATCATTATGATTATTATTATTGTTTTTTACTTCTTATTTTGTCTATTTCTAATTTTAATTACTACCGAACGTTTCTCACATTCTAAGCATTAATGTTGTTATCTTAACCTGAATGATTTTGTTTTAATGTGATGCCTGGTAACCACAGTTTGTATATCAATAAGATTAGACTTTGCTTTACTGTTTAGTGATAGGAATGGATGAAGAATAAGGTAAGTGGAGGAAGACTACAGTGTCAGAGAAGACACAAGAAAAACCACTGCATGGCTTTAATTTCCACTTTTTTTTAAGAGACCCATCGTTTATGATTTGTGAATGTGAATATCAGAGTTCCTTTTCCTTTAATGCTTATGCAGTGCTGACAAACTCTATCCAATGAGAAAATCCATCATTGACCATTAATGTGGGTGAATTTTGTCGACTACATTGACAATTTGTTGCATCCCTACAGAACAGTAGTTAAAATAACTACAAAACTGCAGAGAAACGTCATATAAACCTGTGACACAGGTGTTTAAATCTGCAGGAGGCCCACATTCAGGGACTGAGCAGCTGTGGGCCATCCTCTCTCTCTCTGACGAGAAGCTGCATTAATTTTGGGTGTTTTTTAAATGTATTTGTTGCTTCACAGGCGTCCTTTGCCCTGAACTCGGTGTCCATTTCATATTGCCATGATGACAAAAATGCGGTAAATGTTCAGGCAAACCAAACAAACTCTGACACTCTGCAGTGGGCTTGCTACTGAGCACCAACAGGCTCAAACTCACAACCAACAATGTTAGGATGAGACACTGGTTGGTCTGTTCACCTGATTTTTGTCGTGCTTTATCAAGTAGATACACCAAATGTTCAACATCATTAACACACATTTTATCACAATCCTGTGTCCAGATTGTTTTATAGCCCAGCTCTACTATAGAAACTCTGTGACCTTGACATTTGACCTATGACCTGCAACATGTTGTTGGCAAAAGATGATCACAAAGATCCATGATCTTGACCTTTGACCCATTTTATAATCACATCATCATTTAGTGAGAGTGGACAATAATACAAAATGTGGTGTAAATCTGTTGGCTGATATTTTTGTTGTGTGCTGATGAGTGTGTTTCCTCTTTGGATAATAACGGTGTCAGGATTTGTAAAAAATAAACAACAAAAGAAAGGGCTTTATTTTAATCTAACTAAAAAGGATCAAAAAGTAAAAAAATTGAATCCTTTACAAAAAGTATTTCAAACTACAACACAAAATCTCAGTCAAAGTAACAAATTAAAACAGGAGAACAAAGAAAGAAAACTCTAGAATCTCATATACAACGAACAAATCAAAATCAGTTAAAGTTCAACAAAACACAGACAACTACCTACTAACACTGAAGAAAAACTGAGACACAGAAGATCTGGTGATACATGGAAGACGAATGACCCAACAAAGACAAAGGGGACCACAGAGACTAAATCACACAGGTGGAGGGAATCACAATCAGAGGCACACAGAAGGGAGAGCAGGAAAACACCACAAGGAACACAGGGATTTTCAAAATAAAACAGGAAATGGGAAACAAGAGGTCACAAAGACAAGGGGCACAAGGAAAAAAACATACTAAATAAAACAAAACTAGTGGTACCATAACAAATGTAGCAGGCCCATGAGAAACCTGAATGTTTTTGAGGTTTCTGGTTACACTTGGTGAACCTCAATGTTAAAATGGAGCACAGGGGACGGAAAAATTATAATGCGACATTTTAAGCTGCCTGCACACCAAACGCAACTTTGCAACCTCAGCAATCTCTCTCCATGTAAAGTCAATGTACAGCCACAATGGGGCGGGACTAACCCTCCTGCGATGCAATGGCTGCGATCAAGGTGACCTGGTCGCTCGTCGCTCCGTCGCCAAAGTTGAAGAAGTTGATCTTTTCCGGCAATATCGTGTGCGGCTGTGCGGCAACAGCCAATCAGCATTGTATAGGTGTGTGATGGTACCCGTGACAGACTGCTTTTATTCCGGTTCACAGAGTGACAATCCATGTCCGTGTGGGAAACATTCGTTAGTGAGGGCATTAGTTCCTCCTCGCAGAAAACTCACAGACAATGCTGCTGCGGGGCCATCAGCTGCAGTGTTGTATGGTTGGTAGATGAGTAAAAAGGATGAGGTTGGAATAATGTCAGCTAATACATCCTATTGTATGATATATGATATGATCGTGGTGAAACTCGAGCGGACGTGATGTCACTGAGCGACAGCGATGGTGACCAAAATGAGGTATTTATGGATACGCTACACAACTTCAGTGGGCGACGCAATTATGGTTGCAAAGTCGCTTGTTGACCCCTGATTCATACAATCAAAGTTCCTGGACTGTTTTAATCTGTTGATTTTTTCATGGGCTGAGAAGCTGGACTCATTTCTTGTTGTTTGTTACTCTCAGACTCCTAAAACTTTTATAGACTGAACAGTTATAGACTGAACTCCAACGAGGAACAATTATTTTGACTGAACTGGAACAAAAAATATATATATATATTTTGCATAAGTTAATTATTTATTTTGATTTAATTGAAGGAACTGAAAACATTTTGTCTTTCTAGTAAAAAGTTTGTTTGGATTTTAAACAAATATTTTGTGTAGGTTGATTTAATTTTCAATACAATATATTATAGTTAAACTAATATCATGTCTCTGGAGTATTATTAAATGTTATCAGTTGTTTATTCCTACATTTAAATATTGTTTCTCTAAACAATATGTTTAAGTTACAGTTTCATGCTATTAAACTCAAACATGTGCTACATATGACTTTATTAAAAATGTCCCTCTTTGGTCATGGAGGAAAATTAACTTTTGTTTTTCTGGATTCAGATTAATGTGGAGGTTTGATGTGAAATGACTTCCCACAGCTGGGGTCACATATTCAACTGAATTGATCATATAATTCAAGGTCATCTCTTCCAGTGCCCCCCATCAAGCCCCCACCCCCATTCATAAAGTCACTAAAAGGGCAAAGGAAAGATTTTTCTAAATCCAACCAGACATTTGATTCAAATTGATCACATATTGGTGAGTAAATACAGATATCAATAGTATTTATTCACCCTTTAACATCCACAAAGTTGATCAAAAACTAACAATAACTGTCATTTTGATTCTGAGCCTCACCTGATCTTGAAGAGCTCAGATCAGGTTTTTATTTGTTTTATGTCCTTTAGTGTGTCAAACATGTCTCCTCTGCACCACAGAGCACTTCTATGATCAAGACAAAAGGTCAGAGACATCTGGACGTCTCCCTTTCCCAAATTTATGTCCAAGTAGCTGCTTGAAACAGCTGCTGCTTCACATCTGCTCAAGGTTTTATTTGGACTAAAAGACTTCCTGTGGCCCAACTGTAAGACCTACACAGCCCACCAGATGACCCCAGACCACAGCTTTAGTAGCACTGACTGTAGACCCTTGGCCTGGGCTCCATTGGGGGGTCTCCAGAATGTCCCAGAGTGTGTGAGGCTCTGTCAGCTTTAAGGTTGTCAAACATTGATGTACATATATGAACTCATAGGATGATAACATTCTAAGTGTACAGCTTCTTCAAAGCTCTTTACATCTGATCTTGATTTTAATCATGAAAGTCAAACTGAAGTTTATTTTGCCCTGCAGTGTGTCACATTTTTCCGTGTGGGTCACAGGAGGGTTCGACTCCTCTGAGGTATGACTGGGGGGACTCCAGTTAAACAGATCAGGAACCACTGCTGCAGACTTCACCGTGGATCCCAGTGTTACACATTTGTTCTCTGGGCTTCAAGGTGCTGATTGGTTTTATTCAAGCTACACCGGCTCATCCCACACAGCTGAGACTGAACCCTGCAACGCTCTCTAACATTCTTGCTGTGTGGTGAATCTTTGGACTGAACTGGGCTGAACACAATCATTAATGTCATATGATATCAAATAATTCAGACCTAATAAGGTCATCTGATGTGCTCTACAGGTTTGGTTATGTGTTCAGCAGGTGACAGGATCAGTCAGTCTGCAGAGCATAAATGAGCTGAGGGCGTCCTCCAGTGGACATTTTATAAACTGCAGTCCAGCTCAGGGGCAGAAATGTCTCCACATTAAAGGTATTTATGTCCCACTGGAACAAACAGCACATTTTTATTTCAGATTTTATTCTTCAATAAACTGGATTAATGTGTGTTTTTATGGATTTAGAAGCCACGGAGTCAAATTAAGACAAAGTGAGGGCTGTACAGTGCAGGAAACATTCACAGCTGTGTTAGTGTGTACGTACTGGCTACTTTATCAGTATTCATTTAGACGCCAATAATATACAGAGAACATTTCAAAATGAAATTAAACAGTAAACCCGTTCCATCACTTGCAAATGTTTAATATTTTTCCATCTAAATTATTCAAAATACAGGTTGATGGACCTCAAATAGGATTGTTTTGATGCAGAGGGCTATAATAGCTTGAGGTTTGGGGCTGCGGCTCACGATTGTACAAAGCCATCACAGTGCATTTTATTAATGTCAGATTTAGAAAACATTTACCATGACTAAGCTGTTGTTGCTGCCTGTTTTGGCATCCTCAGCGATGGCATTCAGAAAAGTGGGTCACTGAATGATACTTTTGCACATCAACAACTATTTAGATATGAATGAAGTTCTCTGAACATATTTCTCTCTTGAAAATATATCAGCATTTTATAAACCTGGATATATCTCCATTTGCAGGTGCATAATTTTACACATTGAACAGTTTCTAACCCTGGAGAGCTGGAAACAGAAGGTTCAAACTGGCACTATAAGATATTATTTATAGAAAGAAGCACTAAATGATATGACTGCCTCAAACCACAATATCAGCTCCATACAAACATCATTTCCATAACACTTTTTCCACATCTATTTAAAGACTGAGTGTAAAATGAGATGCAGGCCTGCATCGTATGAAAGTGAAAGTGTTTCAGAGCAGTATTTAATCTGCAGTCCAGACAAGTGTCTCTGTCAGTCAGAAGGATTTTACCAACAGCACAGCAGAGCCTCTCCAAACAGCAGTGAGTACAACATATGCGACAACACAACAGAAGTTTATTTATGTCATCTAACACGCCAGTTCATTTACAGTAAATAACTACTCTCATACGAAGGTCATTTTAACAAAAGTCATGCTTTTAAACATTTTCTCTTCTCTCCTCAGGTTGTAGAAATGTCTGCTGCCAGCTGTCTGCTGTCTGAAGATCAGTTCCTGTGCTCCATCTGTCTGGATGTCTTCACTGATCCAGTCACCACATCATGTGGACACACCTTCTGTAAAAAGTGCATCACTGAACACTGGGACCGTAGTGTCCCCTGTCAGTGTCCCAACTGTAAAGAGATCTTCAGCATAAAACCAGAGCTGAAGGTGAGCACGTTCATGTCTGAGATGGCTGCTCAGTTCAGACAGGCAGCTCAACAGAAAGCCAGCAGCAGCAGCACAGAGCAGCAAGCTTCCAGACCAGGAGAAGTTCCCTGTGACGTCTGCACTGGAGCCAAACTGAAGGCCCTGAAGTCCTGCCTGGTGTGTCTGGCCTCCTACTGTCAGACTCACCTGGAGCCTCACCTGAAGACGTCACGTCTGAAGAGACATCAGCTGATGGACCCTGTGGAGAACCTGAAGGACAGGATGTGTGAGAAGCACGACAAACTGTTGGAGCTGTTCTGTAAGGACGACCAGATGTGTGTCTGCATGATGTGCACTGCTACTAGAGCACAAGAGCCATGACGTTGTTCCTCTGAAAGAAGAATATGAAGGAAAGAAGGCCAAGCTGGGGAAGACAGAGGCTGAAGTTCAGCAGATGATCCAGAAGAGACGACTGAAGATTGAAGAGCTCAAAGACTCAGTGAAGATCAGTGAGAAGAATGCAGACAAAGAGATAGAAGAAGGTGTTCAGGTCTTCAGCGCTCTGAAGAAATGTGTGGAGAGAAGCCAGGCGGAGCTCATGGACTCCATCAAAGAGAAGCAGAGAGAGACGGAGAAACAGGCTGAAGGCTTGATCAAAGAGCTGGAGCAGGAGATCTCTGAGCTGGAGAAGAGAAGAGCTGAGGTGGAGCAGCTCTCACGCTCTGAAGACCACCTCCAACTCCTCCAAAACTTCACCTCTCTGAGCTCTGCTCCACCCACCAAGGACTGGACTGAAGTCAGAGTCCACCCACCTTCATATGAGGGGACTGTGGGGAGAGCGCTGAAGCAGCTGGAGGAGACCATCAGTGAACAGATGAAGAATCTGTTTGAGCTGAAGAGAGCCCAGCAGTATGAGGTGGATGTGACACTCGATCCTGATACAGCACATCCTAATCTCGTCCTGTCTGATGATGGAAAACAAGTTTATGACACTGATGTGACGAAGAAGCTCCCAGACACTCCTGAGAGATTCAGTCTTTATTTGTTTGTCTTATCGAAGCAGAGTTTCTCTTCAGGCAGATTTTACTACGAGGTTCAGGTTAAAGAGAAGACGGCCTGGACTGTAGGAGTGGTCAGAGAGTCCATCAACAGGAAGGAAATAATCACACGGTCTCCTCAGATTGGTTATTGGACAATATATATGAGCAAAAACAAGTATGAAGCTCAGACTCACCCAAATGTTCGTCTGTCTCTGAAGTCTCGTCCACAGAAGGTGGGGGTGTTTGTGGATTATGAGGAGGGTCTAGTTTCCTTTTATGACCCTGATGCTGCAGCTCTGATCTACTCCTTTACTGGCTGCTCCTTCAATCAGAAAATCTACCCCATATTTGGTCCATGTGATCATAACAGAGGTAAAAACTCTGCTCCTCTGATCATCTCTCCTGTCAGTCACTCTGAGTAGAACATCTGTTATTTTCTTAACACAATATTTGTAATCCAGGACACAAAAAGAGTTAAAATAACACATTTCCAATGTTCTATTAAATAATGATAGTTCTGAGAATGTAAGAATTTTACCTTTAATTTTGAAAGGAAATGATCAATATGTTCAGTTAAAATACTGATTGTAAGTAAATATTCATTTCTGTTGCCAAATAAATGATTGGAATTCCAAAAAATCACTCCTGATTTGTCCAAAGCTCACTGTATCACCTTTAATCTTGCATGTTTTCAGCCAACCAGTCAGCACTGTCAGTCAGCGTCTTAAACACGAAGTGTTTAATTTTCACAGAGAGAGCAAGCAGCGACCACCAGGGCTGAAGAAGGAGGCCCATTCAGGAGTGTCAAAGCTGTTGGTCCTTTAGTGCCTCTTGAAGTGGAGCTCTGAGCAGAATTTCAGGAGCAGGACCACATCTCAACTTCACCCCTGCCGGTATTTAAACCCTCCTAACCCCTGTTTCCTGTTTGTTCTCGCTTCGTACGCCCACCCCCCCTCCCCTTTTCCCTTAATTCATGCTCCTTTCTTCTCCTCAGGGTCCTTAAAAGGGGGGTCCGTCGTGCCCGGGAGCTACGGCGGACTCCTCATCGAAGTCTCCCCACACCGTCACCCTTATACGTATAGCGTTACCTTTTAACGTCAATAAACTGTTTAAACACTAAGTTGATGTGTGGTCCTTACTAGTGAAACTGGCTGCAGGAACCCTGGAGGTCCCATGACTGTGTGTGGGGAATGGAGGTTTTTGACCTCCAAAATAAACACAGTCCCACCTCAATACGCCTCCTCGTGCCTGAGTACACTGAGCTAAAGTTTGGTTGAGGTGGCATGTACAGTGTGGCAGCGTCACATGACTTTGTCCGTCTCTGTCTACAGTCTGTGGACCATGTTTGTCTCTAACTGATTGTTGTTGTTTGGACCTCTTGTTTCTCTTGTTCCTCATGTTTCACTTCAGTCCCTCCCTGGTCCTCTGTGTGTGCTGTCCTCGTTACCCTGATTGTGTCCACCTGTGTCTTTGTCTCACCTGTCTCTCCTCAGTGTCTCCTGTGTTTTTAGTTTGGGCATTTTTTCTGTGATTAGTACTTTTGTTTGTTGGAAGCTGCTCTTTTGTTTAATAAAGACTTTGAGTTGATTCCTGCACTTGAGTCCTCTGTGTTTACCTTTATCTTAAACCATAACACCATCATCATCATCATCATCACCATCATCATCAACATTATCATATCCTTTTCAGTATCAGTGTGGACAGAAAAACTGGACCCTTTTCTTGCTGTTTGTCACTGTTAGACTCTTAAAACTCAAGTTATATTTTATATATAATTTTAAGATTAATGACTGAACTTGAAAAACAAGTCAACAAGGAACATTTATTTTGACTGAACTGGAACAGAGAAAAATTATTTTGCAAGAACTCAATTCTTTATTTTGACTTCATTGAAGAAACATCAGACCTGAAAAAATCTCCATGACCTCTTTGGTCATGGAGGAAAATTAACTTTTGTTTTTCTGGATTCAGATTAATGTGGAGGTTTGATGTGAAATGACTTCCCACAGCTGGGGTCACAAATTCAACTGAACTGATCATATAATTCAAGGTCATCTCTTCCAGTGCCCTCCATCAAGCCCCCACCCCCATTCATAAAGTCACTAAAAGGGCAAAGGAAAGATTTTTCTAAATCCAACCAGACATTTGATTGAAGTTGATCACATATTGGTGAGTAAATACAGATATCAATAGTATTTATTCACCCTTTAACATCCACAAAGTTGATCAAAAACTAACAATAACTGTCATTTTGATTCTGAGCCTCACCTGATCTTGAAGAGCTCAGATCAGGTTTTTATTTGTTTTATGTCCTTTAGTGTGTCAAACATGTCTCCTCTGCACCACAGAGCACTTCTATGATCAAGACAAAAGGTCAGAGACATCTGGACGTCTCCCTTTGCCAAATTGTGTCCAAGTAGCTGCTTGAAACAGCTGCTGCTTCACTTCTGTTCAAGGTTTTATTGAGACTAAAAGACTTCTTGTGGCCCAACTGTAAGACCTCCACAGCCCACCAGAGGACCCCAGACCACAGCTTTAGTAGCATGACTGTAGACCCTTGGCCTGGGCTCCATTGGGGGGTCTCCAGAATGTCCCAGAGTGTGTGGGGCTCTGTCAGCTTTAAGGTTGTCAAACATTGATGTACATATATGAACTCATAGGATGATAACAAACTAAGTGTACAGCTTCTTCAAAGCTCTTTACATCTGATCTTGATTTTAATCATGAAAATCAAACTGAAGTTTATTTTGCACTGCAGTGTGTCACATTTTTCCGTGTGGGTCACAGGAGGGTTCGACTCCTCTGAGGTATGACTGGGGGGACTCCAGTTAAACAGATCAGGAACCACTGCTGCAGACTTCACCGTGGATCCCAGTGTTACACATTTGTTCTCTGGGCTTCAAGGTGCTGATTGGTTTTATTCAAGCTACACCGGCTCATCCCACACAGCTGAGACTGAACCCTGCAACGCTCTCCAACATTCTTGCTGTGTGGTGAATCTTTGGACTGAACTGGGCTGAACACAATCATTAATGTCATATGATATCAAATAATTCAGACCTAATGAGGTCATCTAATGTGCTCTACAGGTTTGGTTATGTGCTCAGCAGGTGACAGGATCAGTCAGTCTGCAGAGCATAAATGAGCCGAGGGCGTCCTCCAGTGGACATTTTATAAACTGCAGTCCACATTTTTATTTAAGAAGTTATTTGTCAATAAACTGGATTAATGTTTGACAAACTGAGGGCTGTACAGTGCAGGAAACATTCACAGCTGTGTCAGTGTGCACTCACTGGCCACTTCATTAGGTACACTCATACAACTGCCCATTGAGGACAAATCATTCATCAACTAATCACATGACAGTAACTTAATGCAGTAAGGCATGTAGACATGGTCAGGAGGACCTGCTGAGCATCAGAATGGAGAAGAAAGGTGATGAAGTGACTTTAAATGGCATGGTGTGCTGAGGACCATTTCTGAACTCACAAAACATCAAATCTTGGAGCACTTGGGCTACAACAGTACAGGACAACACCCATTAGTCAGCTAAGAACAAGAAATTGAGGCTGCAATAAGAATAAAAGCTGATCACATTAGACAATAGAAGATTGTAAAAATGTCTCCTGTTCTGATGAGTCTGGATTTCTGCTCCACATTCAGATGGTAGGCTCAGAGTTTGGTGTGAACATCATGAAAGCATGGATCCATCCTGCCTTGGATCAACGGTTCAGGCTGGAGGAGGTGGTGAAATGGTGGGGGGTGTTATCTTGGCACACTTCGGGCACCTTAGTACCAACTGGGGGTCGTGTGAACTCCAAAAGCACGTCAGCATCAACTTAACATCAGTGTCAGCAGATACCAGCCCTTTTTCCAAACATCTGCTGTTAGAAAATGAATGTGAGGTGAGCAGATATCAATGCAGGATGTTTCTGTTGTGTCAAATCAATGAAATGCTGACATCTGGCACACCTCACTGCTGATTCAGAGGAGATTCTTCTTACAGGGCAGCAAAAATGACCTGAGGGCCAAACTGTGATCTGTTCACATGATCAAACTGGAGAGAAATTATTGGCATGTGGTGGAACAAGAGATTCTCATGGATGTGAGGCAAGTGTGTGATGCTATCATGTCAATATGGAGCAAATTCTCAGAGGAATATTCCAGCACCTTGTTGAATCCATGACATGAGGAGTTGAGGAAGCTCTGAAGGCAAAACAGGGTCAAAGCTGGTACTAGCAAGGAGTACCTAATGAAGTGGCCCGAAAATGTAATGGGGGAGATAAAACCTCTTTCACAGACCAACCCTGAGAGGAGGAGCATGACTGAAAGGAAGTGGCTCAAGCGTCTGATTTTCTCTGAAGTGAAAGTTCAAGTCAGTCTGAGTCACAGCAGAGCTGCAGTCCAGGCCTCGTCTCTCTGATCCTCTCTGAAGAAAAATTCAACTCCTTTCTTTTAATTCCTGACAATCACTGGTGAGTACACTGACTGATGAACAAAATACTGAACCGTTCAGACTGAATATTTTACCTTCAGCACAGACAGAAGTCAAAACCAGACCACAGGGACTGCACTCAGGCTCTCCATTATCAGGCCGATTACACAGCAAGGTTGATCTTTAACAAAGTGACTCCGATTTACCTCTTTACTGCTGAGAGACAAGATTAAATGTTCAGATCTCAGGGTTTGACTTTGTTGTGTCACAAACTTCTCAGAATCTGCAACTACATTCAGTCATAAACAAAACACATGGACTGGATTCACACTTCAGAACAGAGTGACCTAAATCTGACTGTTTTTTACTCACATCTGATTTTTATGATCCAGTGTAAAATAACACAGGTCAGGATGAATCTGGTCTTTTCAGTCCAGATCTAAACCTCTTTGGAGCGTTCACACTACAGGCCATGATGCTCATATCTGATGTCTGTGCTCAAAGCTCTTCTTTTGTTTGTCTGTTTATGTCACTCTTTAAATGTGGCCTGTTTGAGACTCTACTGTGAACTGGTCACGGTCCTTCATGACTAAAATGCCCCACCTGTCCTGCTCAGGAGCTGCTGTTTGAGATCAGTGAAAAACATTTATGTAGCTCCGCCCACTGACCAATCAGAGCTCAGATCAGGGAGCTCTGTGAGCTGAGAGGGTGAAGGAGAAGAGAGAGACAGAGAGAGACGGTAGATTGAGTTTACTGTACTGATTTCCTCCTTTAAAGTAATCATTATTGTAAATTTTGTGATAAAAGCTTGGTTAGTTTCTTGAAGCCTTCCTTCTTCACTGTACTCAGAGGCACAATGTCTGTAACTATGAAATAAAAAATTATGTATGTTATGTGCTCACTCCCCTGAGGATGTTGTTCATATGGGGGTGCTGGCTGCAAAAGACCACATCATTGATGTTGTGTTGGTGGCACTTCTGCAGCACCACTAATGCTGGTGCTGCTCCAAATTTGCAGGACGAGCGTTTGAAGTGGAGGCAGCATCACGAGCCCTCATTTCCATCCTCTCAGTGTGGTCACCTTTTCAGGAGGTCAGAGACATTTGTCCTGTTTTACGTCCTGGTTTGGCACCAACCACCAACATAGTTTACTCTAATACAGTAAAATGTGCCTCAAACTTTGATTATTCTTAGCCGTTGACATCATTGAAGGATT
The DNA here is from genome assembly GCA_037902135.1 of Cetoscarus ocellatus. Taxonomy (NCBI): domain Eukaryota; kingdom Metazoa; phylum Chordata; class Actinopteri; order Labriformes; family Labridae; genus Cetoscarus; species Cetoscarus ocellatus. Next base: position 27,414 of record JBAMNC010001484.1, read on the forward strand.
TTGTTAAAATAACAATTAGAATTCAATTAAATATTAAATAATCTTGGATAGTTTACAAAACAAATTCAACTTTGTTTTTATGTCAGGTTTCATGTATAAAAATGCTGACCGTGGAAAAAAATTGATCACATTTCCAGGTCTTGTCTGTGAATTTGTTGTGTTTTTTGCCGCACTATCATAACAGGGATTGAATATAATTTTTTTTTAACTTGTATTGTATCGAAGTTCAAATTCTGGTATCATGACAACCCTACTCCGCAGCACACAAAGGACTTGGTCAATTAGCTGACTCGTGAGATGTGTTTATTTTTTTTTATATTGCCCCCACAGTTACCTAATGGGTTTTATCATTGCTACGTGATGTTTGTCACATATTAAATCAAATACTGATGTAATATAATAAGAATTATTATCACTTTTATTTTCATTATTTCCTTCTTACATTTGACCTGCTCTTTCACACTAAAAGTGTTCAGTTCTGATTTTTATTACTGCCAAACATTTCTCATGTTCTAAGCATGAATATTGTTTTCTTAACCTGAATGATTTTGTTTTAATGTGATGCCTGGTAACCACAGTTTGTATATCAATCAGAATAGACTTTGCTTTACTGTTCAGTGATAGGAAAGGCTGAAGAATAAGGTAAGTGGAGGGAGAGTACAGTGACAGAGAAAGAAAAGCCACTGCATGGCTTTAATTTGTACTTTGTTTATAAGAGAACCATTGTTTATGATTTGTGAAAGTGAATTTCAAAGTTCCTTTTCCTTTCATGCTTGTGCAGTACTGACAAACTCTAACACTAAAGGGCCACTAAACAAATATCAACAATGATCCTTTCACACAAGTTTGTTAAACTGTGGCTGAGTGAGAACAGAGTGGAGAAAACTGAGACTGAGTTTGAGTTACGTTGTCAGGATGACGTAATTTAATTTAATTCAATGCCATTGACCATTTATGTCACTGAATTTTGCTGACTACATTGACAATTTGTAACATCTCTACAGCACATGAGTTAAAATAACAACAAAACTGCAGAGAAACGTCATATAAACCTGTGACACAGGTGTTTAAATCTGCAGGAGGCCCACATTCAGGGACTGATCAGCTGTAGGCCATCCTCTCTCTCTCTGACGCGAAGCTGCATTAATTGTGGCTGTTTTTTAAATGTGTTTGTTGCGTCACAGGCGTCCTTTGTCATGGACTCAGCGTGCATTTCATATTGCGATGACAACAAAAATGTGATTAATTGTTATGGCCTGCTGGAAACCCCAAAAAACTCTGATACTCTGCGATGGGCATGCTACTGAGGGTCAAGAGGCTTAGGCCCCATTTACACGACAACGAGAACGACTGAAAACTGAGAGTTTTCATTGCGGTTGTGCCTCCCGTTTACATGAGAATGGTGCCTGGAGTGAAAAACTGAAAAATTTTGAAAACGTGTCGGTATCCATCTCTGTGTAAACTGGGATCAGCATTTTCAGGGAAAACACTGACCCGCTGCGCAATACTCTTTCAGATGAAGGTTGCGCATTTGTTGTCCAGACAAGAAACTCCTCCGTCTTTGTGCGTCCACTCGCCATTGTTGTTTATGAAAAGTTTGACTTCACTGGAAAGCGTACTCGTGTTGTAACACCGCTGTTTCTCTCCAAACTTACATTGCCAACTACTGACCTGGCATGCACGCTACAGCGTTTTCAGTCATTCTCATGTCTCCATGTGAATGCGGAGCACTTTTGAAAAGTCAAAGGAAAAGCCTTTCGTTTTTCTGGTAACAACATTGTCTAGTAAATGGGGTATAGAACTAACAACTCAACAATGTTAGGATGTGACACTGTTTGGTCTGTTCACCTGATTTTTGTCATGCTTTAACAAGTAGATACACCAAACGTTCATCATCAACACACATTTTATCATCATCCTGTTTCAAGATTGTTTGTTAGCCTGGCTCTAACACAGAAACTCTGCGACCTTGACATTTGACCTATGACCTGCAAAATGTTGTTGGCAAAAGATGATCACTAAAGATCCATGATCTTGACCTTTGACCCATGACCTTATAATTCTGATCATGTCATCATTTTGTGAGAGTGGACAATAATACAAAGTTTGGTGTAAATCTCTTGGCTGACATTTTTGTTCTGTTCTGTGCTGGTGAGTGTGTTTCCTCTTTGGATAATAACGGAGCAAGCCCATGAGAGACCTGAATGTTGTTGAGGTCTCTGGTTACACTTGGTGAACCTCCATGTTAAAAAGGAGCAAAGGGGAAAGAAAGATTATAAAGTGATATTTTATAGCAAATGTTTGTCGACCCCTGATTCATACAATCAAAGTTCTTGGACTGTTTTAATCTGTTGATTTTTCTCTTCTCTCCTCAGGTTGTAGAAATGTCTGCTGCCAGCTGTCTGCTGTCTGAAGATCAGTTCCTGTGCTCCATCTGTCTGGATGTCTTCACTGATCCTGTCACCACATCATGTGGACACACCTTCTGTAAAAAGTGCATCACTGAACACTGGGACCGTGATGTCCCCTGTCAGTGTCCCAACTGTAAAGAGATCTTCAACATTAGACCAGAGCTGAAGGTGAGCACGTTCATCTCTGAGATGGCTGCTCAGTTCAGACAGGCAGCTCAACAGAAAGCCAGCAGCAGCAGCACAGAGCAGCAAGCTTCCAGACCAGGAGAAGTTCCCTGTGACGTCTGCACTGGAGCCAAACTGAAGGCCCTGAAGTCCTGCCTGGTGTGTCTGGCCTCCTACTGTCAGACTCACCTGGAGCCTCACCTGAAGACGTCAGGACTGAAGAGACATCAGCTGATGGACCCTGTGGAGAACCTGGAGGACAGGATGTGTGAGAAGCACGACAAACTGTTGGAGCTGTTCTGTAAGGATGACCAGATGTGTGTCTGCATGATGTGCACTGTTTTAGAGCACAAGAGCCATGATGTTGTTCCTCTGAAAGAAGAATATGAAGGAAAGAAGGCCGAGCTGGGAAAGACAGAGGCTGAAGTTCAGCTGATGATCCAGAAGAGACGACTGAAGATTGAAGAGCTCAGAGACTCAGTGAAGATCAGTGAGAAGAATGCAGACAAAGAGATAGCAGAAGGTGTTCAGGTCTTCAGCGCTCTGAAGAAATGTGTGGAGAGAAGCCAGGCGGAGCTCATGGACTCCATCAAAGAGAAGCAGAGAGAGACGGAGAAACAGGCTGAAGGCTTGATCAAAGAGCTGGAGCAGGAGATCTCTGAGCTGGAGAAGAGAAGAGCTGAGGTGGAGCAGCTCTCACGCTCTGAAGACCACCTCCACCTCCTCCAAAACTTTATGTCTCTGAGCTCTGCTCCACCCACCAAGGACTGGACTGAAGTCAGAGTCCACCCACCTTCATATGAGGGGACTGTGGGGAGAGCGCTGAAGCAGCTGGAGGAGACCATCAGTGAACAGATGAAGAAATTTGAGCTGAAGAGAGTCCAGCAGTATGAGGTGGATGTGACACTCGATCCTGATACAGCAAATCCTTGTCTAGTCCTGTCTGATGATGGAAAACAAGTTTATCACAGTGATGTGAGGAAGGAGCTCCCAGACACTCCTCAGAGATTTGATAAATATTGGGGTGTCTTATCAAAGCAGAGTTTCTCTTCAGGCAGATTTTACTACGAGGTTCAGGTTAAAGAGAAGACAGCCTGGGTTGTAGGAGTGGTCAGAGAGTCCATCAACAGGAAGGGAAAAATCACACCGTCTCCTCAGAATGGTCTCTGGACGATATATATGAGGAATGAAAACAAGTATGAAGCTCAGACGGACCCAAATGTCTGTCTGTCTCTGAAGTCTCGTCCAGAGAAGGTGGGGGTGTTTGTGGATTATGAGGAGGGTCTGGTCTCCTTTTATGACCCTGATACTGCAGCTCTGATCTACTCCTTTACTGGCTGCTCCTTCAATCAGAAAATCTACCCCATATTTAATCCTTGTGGGAACAACAGTGGTAAAAACTCTGCTCCTCTGATCATCTCCCGTCAGTCACACTGAGTAGAACATCTGTTGTTTTCTCAACATAATATTTGTAATCCAGGTCACAAAATGAGTTAAATTATCACATTTACAATGTTCTAATATAATGATAATTCTGAGAATGTAAATATTTTACCTTTAATCTTTGAAGGGAATGATGAAGATGTTCAATTAAAACAATGTAAGTAAATATTCATTTTTTGTTGCCAAATAAATGATTTGAACTCCTTCAAATCTCTCCTTATTTGTCCAAATTTCGCTCTATTACCTTTAGTCTTGCATGATTTTAGCCAGCAAATCATTACTGTCAGTCAGCATTTTAAACAGGAGGAAAAAACTTGGATTTCTGAGATTAAATTTAAATTTCTGAGGAAAAAATAAAAATATCTGAGAATAAATTTAGAGTTCTGGGCAATAAATAAAAAGCTTTGGAGATTAAATTAGGCATTTTTGGGAAAGAAATTATATTTCAGGGACACGATGAAGAACTATGGGGAATCAATGTGAAATTTTGCAATTAAATTTAGAGTTCTTGGGGGAGTATATCAAACTCTGAGATTATATTAAGTCTCATAGAGGAAAAAATTAGGATCAGATGAAGAATTCTAGGAAATAAATGAAATTCTGAGAATAAATTCAGAAATCTGGGGGGAAAAAACTGAAAAGGATTAAATCAAGTATTTTTGTGGATAAAAAATTTAAATTCCGGGAAAAGATTAAAATATCTGAGGGAAAAATAAAACTACATGAGAATAAATGTAGTGTCGTCATGGACAAACTATGAATTTTGGGATTATATTGAGAATTGAGGGGAATAAATGTGAAATTTTGAGATTAATTTCAGAATTTTGGGAATCAGGATGTTCTGTTAAAGAACAATTTTAAGTAAATATTTTTATTTCTCTATTTGTTGCCAAAAAAATGATTTTAATTCCCCAACATCTGTCCTGATTTGACAAAGCTCCCTCTATCACCTTTAATCTTGCATGTTTTCGGCCAACCGGTCAGCACTGTCAGGAAACAGGAAGTGTTTAATTTTCACAGAGAGACCAAGCAGCGACCTCCAGGGCTGAAGAAGGAGGCCCATGCAGGAGTGTCAAAGCTGTTGGTCCTTTAGTGCCTCTTGAAACTGGCTGCAGGAACCCTGGAGGTCCCATGACTGTGTGGGGAATGGAGGTTTTTGACCTCCTAAATAAACACAGTCCCGCCTCAATACGCCTCCTCGTGCCTGAGTACATTGAGCTACAGTTTGGTTGAGATGGCGTGTACAGTATGGCAGCGTCACATGACTTTGTCCGTCTCTGTCTACAGTCTGTGGACCATGTTTGTCTCTAACTGATTGTTGTTGTTTGGACCTCTTGTTTCTCTTGTTCCTCATGTTTCACTTCAGTCCCTCCCTGGTCCTCTGTATGTGCTGTCCTTGTTACCCTGATTGTGTCCACCTGTGTCTTTGTCTCACCTGTCTCTCCTCAGTGTCTCCTGTGTTTTTAGTTTGGGCATTTTTTTTGTGATTAGTAGTTTTGTTTGTTGGAAGCTGCTCTTTTGTTTAATGAAGACTTTGAGTTGATTCCTGCACTTGAGTGCTCTTTGTGTTCACCTTTATCTTAAACTATCATCATCATCATCATCATTATCATCATCATCAACATTATCATAACCTTTTCAGTATCAGTGTGGACGGAAAAACTGGACCCTTTTCTTGTTTTTTGTTACTGTTAGACTCTTAAAACTCGAGTGATAATTTAAAGATAATGACTGAACTTATAAACGAAACTAACAAGGACTTTTTGGACTGAACTGGAACAAAGAAAACAAAAATTATTTTGCATGAACTTCATAATTTCACTAAATTATAGTAAAAAATGAACTGAAAACATTTTGTCTTCTTGTTAAATTTTTTTTTGAGATTTTAAACAAAAATGTGTCATGGGTTAATTTAATTTCAATACAATATATTTTAGTGAAAATAATTTCAAAACTGGAGTTTTATTAAATGCTATCAGTTGTTTTTTTTTCTACATTTAAAGATTGTTTGTCCAAAAAACACATGTAAGTCACAGTATCATGCTAAGTAATAAACTCAAACATGTGCTTCATACGACTTTATTAAAAATGTCCCTCTTTGGTCATGGAGGAAAATTAACTTTTGTGTTTCTGGATTCAGATTAATGTGGAGGTTTGATGTCAAATGACTTCCCACAGCTGGGGTCACAAATTCAACTGAACTGATCATATAATTCAAGGTCATCTCTTCCAGTGCCCCCCAACAAGCCCCCACCCCCATTCATAAAGTCACTAAAAGGGCAAAGGAAAGATTTTTCTAAATCCAACCAGACATTTGATTCAAATTGATCATATATTGGTGAGTAAATACAGATATCAATAGTATTTATTCACCCTTTACATCCACAAAGTTTAGGTCAGAGACATCTGGGCGTCTCCCTTTGCCAAATTCTGTCCCAGTAGCTGCTTGAAACAGCTGCTGCTTCACTTCTGTTCAAGGTTTTATTGAGACTAAAAGACTTCTTGTGGCCCAACTGTAAGACCTCCACAACCCACCAGATGACCCCAGACCACAGCTTTAGAAGCACTGCTGTATTGGCCTGGGCTCCACTGGGGGTCTCCAGAATGTCCCAGAGTGTGTGAGGCTCTGTCAGCTTTAAGGTTGTCAAACATTGATGTATATATATAGCCTTATGTACCTTTAAGGCTAGACTTAAAACATTCCTCTTTGATAAAGCTTTCAGTTAGGGACCAGCTCATAGTCCATAGTTTAGACATATAGTTAAGATGCAATAGGCTTAGACTGCCGGGGGGATCTGGCACATTGGGCTCTATCCCTCTCTCTCTCACACTCTGTCCATATCTGCCTCTGCCCCTTTCTGTTTGCTCCTGTACTCGTCTCTGGCTCTTGTCTTTTAGGTGGCCTGGGATCCTCGGTGGAGACTGCCTGCTGCTGTGGAGTCACGAAGCCTCAATAACTACAATTACAGACATAACACATATTTGGCCATCTCATTCCAGTTCATAATCATTATAGCTGTTAATGTTGATATTAACATGATCTTTCTATCCATGGTTGATACATCTATAGTAACTGTCTTTAGCTCCACATGGACATGAGATCCCTCTTGATAATGAGGTGTCACATCTCAAGAGGTCTACCATTAATACATTTATACTTAACGGAGACAAATATGATAGGGATGCACTTGTGGTCTGGGCACCCATGAGTTCGTCACTACCATAAATTCTTATTTTCAGTAAGACTTTTATTGATTATACTTCTATAAAATTTTCACCACAACCACACAGACATGAGGACCCTCCTCTAATAAATTTGTTTGCAGCAGAAACAAATTTGACGACGACAGGTCTATGATTGGTCCTTTGACCTGTCACTAACTTTAGTTCTTACTTTAGTCCACTTGTCTCCACTTACCTCCCTCCCTTTGCCCACACACCCAACACAGCATCGTGTGGATTTGCTGTTCATCATGAGACTGGGGTCCACATTCAAGATTTCCTGCTGCTTAACAGAAGGTTTTTTCTTGCAGCCATGATGGAGGGATTCATGATTGGCTATATGGATTCATGTTGGGTGTTGGATGTATGTATTTGTATATATATGTATATGTGTATTTTTATATGTATATATGTATCTATGCATATATGTGTATCCATAATATGAAGAGCTTTGTGCTCTATTGTAAAGTGTCTTGAGATAACACTTGTTATGAATTGGTGCTATACAAATAAAGATTGATTGATTGATTGATTGATTGATATATGAACTCATAGGATGATAACAAACTAAGTGTACAGCTTCTTCAAAGCTCTTTACATCTGATCTTGATTTTAATCATGAAAATCAAACTGAAGTTTATTTTGCCCTGCAGTGTGTCACATTTTTCCGTGTGGCTCACAGGAGGGTTCGACTCCTCTGAGGTATGACTGGGGGGACTCCAGTTAAACAGATCAGGAACCACTGCTGCAGACTTCACCGTGGATCCCAGTGTTACACATTTGTTCTCTGGGCTTCCAGGTGCTGATTGGTTTTATTCAAGCTACACCGGCTCATCCCACACAGCTGAGACTGAACCCTGCAACGCTCTCCAACATTCTTGCTGTGTGGTGAATCTTTGGACTGAACTGGGCTGAACACAAACATTAATGTCATATGATATCAAATAATTCATACCTAATGAGGTCATCTGATGTGCTCTACAGGTTTGGTTATGTGTTCAGCAGGTGACAGGATCAGTCAGTCTGCAGAGCATAAATGAGCCGAGGGTGTCCTCCAGTGGACATTTTATAAAATGCAGTCCAGCTCAGGGGCAGAAATGTCTCCACATTAAAGGTATTTATGGTGATGAAGTTACTTTAAATGGCATGCTGTGCAGAGGACCATCACATCAAATCTTGGAGCACTTGGGCTACAACAGTACAGGACAACACCCATTGCCACCCTTGTCAGCTAAGAACAAGAAATTGAGGCTGCAATAAGAATAAAAGCTGATCACATTAGACAATAGAAGATTGTAAAAATAACTCCTGGTCTGTTGAGTCTGGATTTCTGCTCCACATTCAGATGGTAGGCTCAGAGTTTGGTGTGAACATCATGAAAGCATGGATCCATTCTGCCTTGGATCAACGGTTCAGGCTGGAGGAGGTGGTGAAATGGTGGGGGGTGTTATCTTGGCACAGTTTGGGCACCTTAGTACCAACTGGGGGTCTTGTGAACTCCAAAAGTACGTCAGCATCAACTTAACATCAGTGTCAGCAGATACCAGCCCTTTTTCCAAACATCTGCTGTTAGAAAATGAATGTGAGGTGAGCAGATATCAATGCAGGATGTTTCTGTTGTGTCAAATCAATTAAATGCTGACATCTGGCACACCTCACTGCTGATTCAGAGGAGATTCTTCTTACAGGGCAGCAAAAATGACCTGAGGGCCAAACTGTGATCTGTTCACATGATCAAACTGGAGAGAAATTATTGGCATGTGGTGGAACAAGAGATTCTCATGGATGTGAGGCTAAGTGTGTGATGCTATCATGTCAATATGGAGCAAAATCTCTGAGGAAAATTCCTGCACCTTGTTGAATCCATGACACGAGGAGTTGAGGAAGCTCTGAAGGCAAAACAGGGTCAAAGCTGGTACTAGCAAGGTGTACCTAATGAAGTGGCTGTGAATGTATTTTCAAAACGGAGGAGATAAAACCTCTTTCACAGAACAACCCTGAGAGGAGGAGCATGACTGAAAGGAAGTGGCTCTAACATCTGTTTTTCTCTGAAATGAAAGTGAAAGTCAGTCTGAGTCACAGCAGAGCTGCAGTCGAGGCCTCGTCTCTCTGATCCTCTCTGAAGAAAAATTCAACTCCTTTCTTTTAATTCCTGACAATCACTGGTGAGTACACTGACTGATGAACAAAATACTGAACTGTTCAGACTGAATATTTTACCTTCAGCACAGACAGAAGTCAAAACCAGACCACAGGGACTGCACTCAGGCTCTCCATTATCAGGCCGATCACACAGCGAGGCTCGTCTCTAACAAAGTGACTCTGATTTACCTCTTTACTGCTGAGAGACAAGATTAAATGTTCAGATCTCAGGGTTTGACTTTGTTCTGTCACAAACTTCTAAGAATCTACAACTACATTCAGTCATAAACAAAACACATGGACTGGATTCACACTTCAGGACAGAGTGACCTAAATCTGACTGTTTTTGACTCACATCTGATTTTTATGATCCAGTGTAAAATAACACAGGTCAGGATGAATCTGGTCTTTTCAATCCAGATCTAAACCTCTTTGGAGCGTTCACACTACAGGCCATGATGCTCATATCTGATGTCTGTGCTCAAAGCTCTTCTTTTGTTTGTCTGTTTATGTCACTCTTTAAATGTGGCCTGTTTGAGACTCCACTGTGAACTGGTCACAGTCCTTCATGACTAAAATGCCCCACCTGTCCTGCTCAGGAGCTGCTGTTTGAGATCAGTGAAAAACATTTATGTAGCTCCACCCACTGACCAATCAGAGCTTAGATCAGGGAGCTCTGTGAGCTGAGAGGGTGAAGGAGAAGAGAGAGACAGAGAGAGACGGTAGATTGAGTTTACTGTACTGATTTCTTCCTTTAAAATAATCATTGTTGTAAATTCTGTGTTTAAGCTTGGTTAGTTTCTTGAAGCTTCTTCACTGTACTCAGAGGCACAATGTCTGTAACTATGAAATAAAAAACAGCCCTTATGTATGTTATGTACTCGCTCCTCTAAGGATGTTGTTCATATGGGGGTGCTGGCTGAAAAAGACCACATCATTAATGTTGTTTTGGTGGCACTTCTGCAGCACCACTAATGCTGGTGCTGCTCCAAACTTGCAGGACGTGTGTTTGAAGTGGAGGCAGCATCACGAGCCCTCATTTCCATCCTCTCAGTGTGGTCACCTTTTCAGGAGGTCAGAGACATTTGTCCTGTTTTACGTTCTGGTTTGGCACCAACCACCAACATATTTTTACTCTAAAACAGTAAAATGTTATTCAAGCTTTGATAAAATGATTTTATTACAATAGCAATTAGAATTTGATTAAGTATTAAATAATCTTTGTTAGTTTACAAAACAAATTCAGCTTTATTTCTAAGTCAGGTTTCATGTTTAAATATGCAGACTATGGAAAAACAGTTGATCATATTTCCAGGTCTTATTTGTGAATTTGTTGTATTTTTTCCCGCAGTATTGTAACAGTTGTTGCATATCAATTGTATTTTTTTTACTTGTATTGTATCGAAGTTCAAATTCTGTTATCAAGACAACCCTACTCTGCAGGACACAAGGGACTGGGTCGATTAGGCGACTAGTGAGGTGCTTTTTTTTTTCTTTACTGCCCCCACAATTACCTTATGGTCTTATCATTGCTACGTGAAGTTAATCGCATACTATATCAAATATTGATGCAATGTTATTATTATTATTATTATTATTATTATTATTAACAATAATAATAATAATAATTATAATAATGATTCCTTCTTACATTTGACCTGCTCTTTCAGACTTCAGACTAAGACTTTTAGACAGACTGCCAAACATTTCTCATGTTCTAAGCATGAATATTGTTATCTTAACCTGAATGATTTTGTTTTAATGTGATGCCTGGTGCCCACAGTTTGTATATCAACAAGATCAGACTTTGCTTTACTGTTTAGTGATAGGAATGGATGAAGAATAAGGTAAGTAAGACTACAGTGTCAGAGAAAGAAAAAACACTGCATGGCTTTAATTTGTGATTTTTTTAAGAGACCCATCTTTTATGATTTGTGAATGTGAATTTCAAAGTTCCTTTTCCTTTCACGCCTGTGCAGTACTGACAAACTCTAACTCTAAAGGGCCACTAAACAACTATCAAAAATGATCCTTTTACACAAGTTTGTTAAACTGTAGCTGAGTGAGAACAGAGTGGAGAAAACTGAGACTGAGTTTGAGTTACGTTGTCAGGATGATGTAATTTAACAACTATCCAATGACAAAATCCGTCATCAACCATTAACGTTGTCTAATTTTGTCGGCTACGTTGACAATTTGTTGCATCTCTACCGCACATGGGTTGAAATAACTACAAAACTGCAGAGAAACGTCATACAAACCTGTGACACAGGAGTTTAAATCTGCAGGAGGCCCACATTCAGGGACTGAGCAGCTGTGGGCCATCCTCTCTCTCTCTGACGAGAAGATGCATTAGTTGTGGCTGTTTTTTAAATGTATTTGTTGTTTCACAGGCGTCCTTTGTCATGGACTCAGCGTGCATTTTCATATCAGGATGAGGACAAAAATGTGGCTAATTGTTCAGGCAACCCAAACAAACTCTGACACTCTGCAGTGGGCTTGCACTGAGCGCCAACAGGCTTAACCCGTTTACACCAGTGTTAATTTTCACAGCACTTTTTAATTTTTTTTTAGTTATATTCTTTTGCCTTAAATATACTTTAGTTTTAGTCATAATTTAGTCATCTAATTGTTTTAATTTCAGTCTTGTTTTAGTTGATGAAATTTCACAACATTTCAGTGGATGAAATCTACTGTAAACTTTGTTGACTAACATATGAAGTGTAAAGTGTAAGGCATTTCTTATGTTGACTGAATTTCTGAAGTCATTTTTTATACTTGTAGAAAATGAAACATCAAATAACCCTCAATTGAAAGCTAGTAAAGTTTGAATGTATGAATTAACAGAAACAAATTTAACTTTTGTGTGAAACGCAGTCACCTTTATTTAGGCTACCTGGCAGAGAATCTCAGTTACAATACCAGAACTGACAACAAACGGTGAACCTGCTCTACATGAATATTTTAATTCATAAAGAGAGTAGCTCTGATTGGATCACTCCACAACTTATCCCACCACCAAGCTAAGGCAGTTGTGATTGGATGTCCCTCTTAACTCATCCAACCTTTCCACACAACCAAAGTAGCTGTGATTGGATATATAACTAATGTGTCCCTACTTTCTACATGACCAAATTAGGTCTGATTGGATTAAGTCTCTGTCAAACATTTTGGTCTAGTTTTTATTTGTTGATGAAAATGTCAGTTAATTTTGTTTGAGTTTTTGTCCATTGTGCACGTTTTAGTTATACTCTATTTTTTGTCAAGGGAAAAAAAGTTGTTGATGAAAACTATGACGAAAATAATTAGTAGACAAAATTAATACTGCTTTACACGACAACAAAAATGAGTGAAAACTGAGAGGTTTTGTTGCCTTTGCGCCTCCCATTGACACAAGAACAGTGCCTGGAGTGCCTGAATCCACAAACTTTTGAATCCAGGGTCCAGAGTGAAAAGTTTTGAAAACCTGTTGGTATCCGTCTCTGTAAACAGGGATCAGCGTTTTCAGGGAAAACAATGACAGTCAGCACAGAATTCTTTCAGATGAAGGTAGAGCCGCACCTAAGAAGAAGAAGAAGAAGAAGAAGAAGAAGAAGAACAACAACAACAACAACAACAGCTGTCTCCCGAGCAACATGAGTGCAGCTAACTGTGCTCGGTTTGTTATCCAGACAAAAATATACAGACACATTTGTTGTCCAGACAAGAAACTCCTCCATCTTCGTGCATCCACTCGCCATTGTTGTTTATGAAAAGTTTGTCTTCACTGGAAAGTGTACGTGTGTCGTAACAACACTGTTTCTCTACAAACTTACATTGCCAACTACTGGCCTGGCATGTACGCCACAATGTTTTCAGTCATTCTTGCGTCTCTGTGTGAACACGGAGCGCTTTTGAAAACACAAGGGAAAAACCTTTCAGTTTCTGGTGACAACGTTGTCGTGTAAACGGGGTATACGACTAACAACTCAACAATGTTAGGATGAGACACTGGTTTGTCTGTTCACCTGATTTTTGTTGTGCTTTATCAAGTATATACACCAAACGTTCATCATCATCAACATTTTATCACAATCCTGTTTCAAGATTGTCTTATAGCCCAGCTCTCATACAGATACTCTGTGACCTTGACACCTTGACATTTGATCTATGACCTGCAACATGTTGGCAAAAGATGATCACAAAGATCCATGATGTTGACCTCTGGTCCATTTTCTAATCATGTCATCATTTAGTGAGAGTGGACAATAATACAAAGTTTGGTGTAAATCTGTTGGCTGATATTTTTGTTCTGTGCTGATGAGTGTGTTTCCTCTTTGGATAATAACGGAGCAGGCCCATGAGAGACCTGAATGTTGTTGAGGTCTCTGGTTACACTTGGTGAACCTCCGTGTTAAAATGGAGCACAGGGGATAGAAAAGTTATAAAGTGATATTTTATAGCACAAAGTTTGTCGACCCCTGATTCATACAATCAAAGTTCCTGGACTGTTTTAACCTGTTGATTTTTCTCTTCTCTCCTCAGGTTGTAGAAATGTCTGCTGCCAGCTTGCCTGTGTCTGAAGATCAGTTCCTGTGCTCCATCTGTCTGGATGTCTTCACTGATCCTGTCACCACATCATGTGGACACACCTTCTGTAAAAACTGCATCACTGAACACTGGGACCGTAATGTCCCCTGTCAGTGTCCCAACTGTAAAGAGATCTTCAACATTAGACCAGAGCTGAAGGTGAGCACGTTCATCTCTGAGATGGCTGCTCAGTTCAGACAGGCAGCTCAACAGAAAGCCAGCAGCAGCAGCACAGAGCAGCAAGCTTCCAGACCAGGAGAAGTTCCCTGTGACGTCTGCACTGGAGCCAAACTGAAGGCCCTGAAGTCCTGCCTGGTGTGTCTGGCCTCCTACTGTCAGACTCACCTGGAGCCTCACCTGAAGACGTCACGTCTGAAAAGACATCAGCTGATGGACCCTGTGGAGAACCTGGAGGACAGGATGTGTGAGAAGCACGACAAACTGTTGGAGCTGTTCTGTAAGGACGACCAGATGTGTGTCTGCATGATGTGCACTGTTTTAGAGCACAAGAGCCATGATGTTGTTCCTCTGAAAGAAGAATATGAAGGAAAGAAGGCCGAGCTGGGAAAGACAGAGGCTGAAGTTCAGCAGATGATCCAGAAGAGACGACTGAAGATTGAAGAGCTCAGAGACTCAGTGAAGATCAGTGAGAAGAATGCAGACAAAGAGATAGCAGAAGGTGTTCAGGTCTTCAGCGCTCTGAAGAAATGTGTGGAGAGAAGCCAGGCGGAGCTCATGGACTCCATCAAAGAGAAGCAGAGAGAGACAGAGAAACAGGCTGAAGGCTTGATCAAAGAGTTGGAGCAGGAGATCTCTGAGCTGGAGAAGAGAAGAGCTGAGGTGGAGCAGCTCTCACGCTCTGAAGACCACCTCCAACTCCTCCAAAACTTCACCTCTCTGAGCTCTGCTCCACCCACCAAGGACTGGACTGAAGTCAGAGTCCGTCCGTCGTATGAGGGGACTGTGGGGAGAGCGCTGAAGCAGCTGGAGGAGACCATCAGTGAACAGATGAAGAATGATGTGATGAAGAGAGTCCAGCAGTATGAGGTGGATGTGACACTCGATCCTGATACAGCACATCCTGAGCTCGTCCTGTCTGATGATGGAAAACAAGTTTATTGTGGTGATGTGAGGAAGAAGCTCCCAGACACTCCAAAGAGATTTGGTAATCATTTGTGTGTCTTATCAAAGCAGAGTTTCTCTTCAGGCAGATTTTACTACGAGGTTCAGGTTAAAGAGAAGATTCAGTGGATTGTAGGAGTGGCCAGAGAGTCCATCAACAGGAAGGGACAAATCACACGGTCTCCTCAGAAGGGTCACTGGGCGATATGGTTGACCAATGAAAATGAGTATGAAGCTCAGACTGACCCAAATGTCCGTCTGTCTCTGAAGTCTCGTCCAGAGAAGGTGGGGGTGTTTGTGGATTATGAGGAGGGTCTGGTCTCCTTTTATGACCCTGATGCTGCAGCTCTGATCTACTCCTTTATTGGCTGCTCCTTCAATCAGAAAATCTACCCCATATTTGGTTCTGGTCTTAACCACAATGGTAAAAACTCTGCTCCTCTGATCATCTCTCCTGTCAGTCACACTGAGTAGAACATCTGTTGTTTTCACGACACAATATTTGTAATCCAGGACACAAAATGGTTTAAAGTATCATATTTACAATGTTGTATTAAAGTTATGATTTTTCTGAGAATGTAAATATTTTAACTTAGTTTCAAAAGGGAATGATCAAGATGTTCAGTTAAAACAATGATTGTCAGTGAACATTGTTTTTTTTGTTGCCAAATAAATGATTTGAACTCCTCCAAATCTCGCCTGATTTGACAAATTCACTTTATCACCGTTAATCTTGCATGTTTTCGGCCGACCAGTCAGCACTGTCAGTCAGTGTCTTAAACTGGACATTCGTTGTTTGAATTCAATTTTTGAGGAAAAAACAAATTCTGAGAAAAAAAAAACTGAATTCTGGGGAATAAAAAATCTGAGGTAAAATTTAGGATTTCAGGGGAAATAATAAACATTATGGGATAAGGTGAAGACTTTGGAGTATCAGTGAGAAATTTGGGGATTAAATTCAGAAAAAATGTAAAATTCTGAGATTATATTAATTAAAATGGGGGAACAATCAGAAAAAGAATTCTTGGAAATAAAGAAATTCTGATAATAAATTCAAAAATCTGGTGAAAAAAACTACAAAATCAGGGGGTTAAACCAACTGGATTTGTAAAAAAAAATATCAGTTTCTGATTGGAACATCAAACTAACTGAAAATAAATAAAGTCATGGAAAAATCTACAAATTCTGGAATTATGTAAAGAATTTTGGGGATCAAGATGTTTTGTTAAAGAATAATTTGAAGTAAATATTTTTTCCTCTATTTGTTGCCAAATAAATTCCCCAAAATCTCTCCTGATTTGATCTGTCACCTTTAATCTTTCATGATTCTGGTCAACCAGTCAGCACTGTCAGTCAGTGTGTTTAACAGAAGGTGTTTAATTTTCACAGAGAGACCAAGCAGCGACCTCCAGGGCTGAAGAAGGAGGCCCATGCAGGAGTGTCAAAGCTGTTGGTCCTTTAGTGCCTCTTGAAACTGGCTGCAGGAACCCTGGAGGTCCCATGACTGTGTGGGGAATGGAGGTTTTTGACCTCCTAAATAAACACAGTCCCGCCTCAATACACCTCCTCATGCTTGAGTACATTGAGCTAAAGTTTGGTTGAGATGGCGTGTACAGTGTGGCAGCGTCACATGACTTTGTCCGTCTCTGTCTACAGTCTGTGGACCATGTTTGTCTCTAACTGATTGTTGTTGTTTGGACCTCTTGTTTCTCTTGTTCCACATGTTTCACTTTAGTCCCTCCCTGGTCCTCTGTATGTGCTGTCCTTGTTACCCTGATTGTGTCCACCTGTGTCTTTGTCTCACCTGTCTCTCCTCAGTGTCTCCTGTGTTTTTAGTTTGGGCATTTTTTCTGTTATTAGTAGTTTTGTTTGTTGGAAGCTGCTCTTTTGTTTAATAAAGACTTTGAGTTGATTCCTGCACTTGAGTGCTCTTTGTGTTCAACTTTATCTTAAACTATCATCATCATCATTGTCACGTTCCAGGCCAGGAAACACAACAAATTGAGATAAACCAAAGATCATTTTATTTAACAAAGGCACAAAGCAAAGAATCCTAAACCAAACTCCTCTTCTCTTCACACAAGGCAAACCAACAGTCCTTGATCCACACAGACACAGGAGATCCAAAGAGGATGAAGAGCACAGAGAGAGTGTGGCTGCACTGAGCTGAGCATTTCTGCTGAGGCTCAGAGACCACACCCACAACCAGCCAGGTGTCAGCCAAGTGTCAGCCAGGTGTCAGCCATCCAGCCTGATGATCACACAGCAGGCTGCAGCAGGGCCTGGAGGAATCTCCTCCCTCCATCACATCATCATCAACATTATCATAACCTTTTCAGTATCAGTGTGGACGGAAAAACTGGACCCTTTTCTTGTTGTTTGTTACTGTTAGACTCTTAAAACTCGAGTGATAATTTAAAGATAATGACTGAACTTATAAAAGGAACCAACAAGGAAATTTGGACTGAACTGGAACAAAGAAAACAAAAATTATTTCGCATGAACTTCATAATTTCACTAAATTATAGTAAAAAATGGACTGAAAACATGTTGTCTTCTTGTTAAATAGTTTTTTGAGATTTTAAACAAAAATGTTTCATGGGTTAATTTAATTTTCAATTCAATATATTTTAGTGAAAATAATTTCAAAACTGGAGTTTTATTAAATGTTATCAGTTGTTTTTTTTCCCACATTTAAAGATTGTTTGTCCAAAATACACATGTAAGTCACAGTATCATGCTAAGTATTAAACTCAAACATGTGCTACATATGACTTTATTAAAAATGTCCCTCTTTGGTCATGGAGGAAAATTAACTTTTGTGTTTCTGGATTCAGATTAATGTGGAGGTTTGATGTCAAATGACTTCCCACAGCTGGGGTCACAAATTCAACTGAACTGATCATATAAATCAAGGTCATCTCTTCCAGTGCCCCCCATCAAGCCCCCACCCCCATTCATAAAGTCACTAAAAGGGCAAAGGAAAGATTTTTCTAAATCCAACCAGACATTTGATTCAAATTGATCACATATTGATGAGTAAATACAGATATCAATAGTATCTATTCACCCTTTAACATCCACAAAGTTGATCAAAAACTAACAATAACTGTCATTTTGATTCTGAGCCTCACCTGATCTTGAAGAGCTCAGATCAGGTTTTTATTTGTTTTATGTCCTTTAGTGTGTCAAACATGTCTCCTCTGCACCACAGAGCACTTCTACGATCAAGACAAGAGGTCAGAGACATCTGGACGTCTCCCTTTCCCAAATTTATGTCCCAGTAGCTGCTTGAAACAGCTGCTGCTTCACTTCTGCTCAAGGTTTTATTTGGACTAAAAGATTTCTTGTGGCCCAATTGTAAGACCTCCACAGCCCACCTAGAGGACCCCAGACCACAGCTTTAGAAGCACTGCTGTAGACCCTTGGCCTGGACTCCATTGGGGGGTCTCCAGAATGTCCCAGAGTGTGTGAGGCTCTGTCAGCTTTGAGGTTGTCAAACATTGATGTACATATATGAACTCATAGGATGATAACAAACTAAGTGTACAGCTTCTTCAAAGCTCTTTACATCTGATCTTGATTTTAATCATGAAAATCAAACTGAAGTTTATTTTGCACTGCAGTGTGTCACATTTTTCCGTGTGGGTCACAGGAGGGTTCGACTCCTCTGAGGTATGACTGGGGGGACTCCAGTTAAACAGATCAGGAACCACTGCTGCAGACTTCACCGTGGATCCCAGTGTTACACATTTGTTCTCTGGGCTTCCAGGTGCTGATTGGTTTTATTCAAGCTACACCGGCTCATCCCACACAGCTGAGACTGAACCCTGCAACGCTCTCCAACATTCTTGCTGTGTGGTGAATCTTTGGACTGAACTGGGCTGAACACAATCATTAATGTCATATGATATCAAATAATTCAGACCTAATGAGGTCATCTGATGTGCTCTACAGGTTTGGTTATGTGTTCAGCAGGTGACAGGATCAGTCAGTCTGCAGAGCATAAATGAGCCGAGGGCGTCCTCCAGTGGACATTTTATAAACTGCAGTCCAGCTCAGGGGCAGAAATGTCTCCACATTAAAGGTATTTATGTCCCACTGGAACAAACAACACATTTTTATTTCAGATTTTATTCTTCAATAAACTGGATTAATGTGTGTTTTTATGGATTTAGAAGCCATAGAGCCAAATTAAGACAAAGTGAGGGCTGTACAGTGCAGGAAACATTCACAGCTGTGTTAGTGTGCACTCACTGGCCACTTCATTAGGTACACTCATACAACTGCCCATTTAGAACAAATCATTCATCAACTAATCGCATGACGGTAACTTAATGCAGTAAGGCATGTAGACATGGTCAGGAGGACCTGCTGAGCATCAGCACCCCTCTGGAGGGGGGGTTTGAATGAACCCTTCGATCCCCTTGCCTACGGGCCAGGGTGCTAAGTCCAGGCATCAATCCAGTTGCCTTGCTGGTAGTTTGTTGAAAAAAAAAAAAAAAAAACGTACATATATATATATATATATATAAGCATAAATTTTGATATAAATCAGTCTTGTCTCATTTTTTATTCATTGTTAACAGTAATGTATGTGCTAATATACTTGCATCTTGCTGAGTATAACTAGTCGACCATGGGCGGGGAAAACGAGTGTGGTTTGGGAGACAACAGAAGACCCATCAGTCATCAGTCATCAGGTTTCAATTATTCAAAACTTAAATAATAAGAAAGAATCAAATGAATCAGATCGCGTTAATCATTGCTGTCGGGATCCTATACATCGCCGCTGAAGAGGAGGCTGCACGGTTGAGGAGGCAGAGCCGTCAGAGGAGGGCCAGGATGCAACGGCGGAGGACGGAGAGGAGATGCGCCCTGCTGGCCAGTTTCACTGCCTTTGTTCGTTCATTTCATCTCATTCAGATTTGGTTCCGATCATTATTTGTACCTTTACGTTACTTTACTAAGCTCTATTCTAGTGATAGGCAGACTGACATCTTCAATGGAAACTAATTTCAAGGCTCAATAAAGTGTAGAAACATTACACTAGTCAGTATGAGAGTGATGGCCACCCACTATTTTATCAGACGAAAAACGGCCATGAAACATTTAATTCCTAAACCTGTTGCAGTAAACGTACAAGATTGTTACTTTTTATGCTCAGGACAAAAACAAGCAGGACCACCCATTTACTTTCCAGGAAGAAATTAAATACACAGCAAGAAGTGTTTGGCTTAAACCTGACAGATGTTGGAGGAAAGTTATAACAGACATACATATAACAATAAAATACACAAAACAATCATTAATAGTAAATTTTAGTAATAATAATTTTGCTTAAATAAATAAACACACACATACATACATTTTAGGGGAAATACTGAATAAGTTAGATAAGTTAATATAAGAATAAGTTAATATAAATATGTCAGGATTTTTTCCTTCACAGTCCCAAGATTGCTCAGTGGTGCCTTTAATGGTTCTTTACCAACACCTGACATAATTCAGAATGAAGATGCAGAGAACAGCTGGGTGCAATCAAACAGAGTTTTACTTGCAGCAAGGAGAACAACAATACAGAGTGTCAAGCAGTCTGAGGTGTTGATCTGAAGCTAATACAAAAGTCTTCTCTCTATATAGGCGTGTGTGCGTGTGTGTTTAACATGTAGGGAGGGGTGAGAGGTGTCGTGGCCTTCACGTCTCCTTCTTGGGTCTGTTTAGGCTGGTCTGGTGATGCACCGAGTCAACAACAACAATAGTTGATAAAAAGTAACAAGGAGAGGGCTGCACAAGGCCATGGAGGGATTGTGTGTGTGGGGAAAGAATGTCATGTAGTATCTGTGTGTGTGGGGAAAGGATGACGCTGCTAAAGAAAAGGTTATACAATGATCAGGATAGAAATGTTCAAATACATGAAAACACTATATACAATATGTACAAAGTTAAAATCATTCTTAACAAAATAATAATAAATAAATAAATAAGTTAATAATTAAGAATAATAAATAAGTAAAAATTAATGAACATCAATCTAGATTAAAGGACAGTACTTAATGTGCTTTTTTTTTCTCCCTCCAGTATAACCAGGACCAAGAGCCCTTCAGAAGGTACGCTCAACCCAACCAGAGCGTACCCATCCTGTCTTTGTTTTTTTCTGGGGCAGACACCACACCAGCCTTCAGGCTCTCCAGGGACAGCATAAACATGCTTCTCCGGATGCTGCCCACAGAGCAGACCCATGGATGGGGGACTGTGATGGAGGTGCTGATGACTGTGCACTGGCTGGCTTGTGGGGCTTCTTATAGGGTGGCAGGGGACGTCTTCAGCATCCCACTGGCCACAGTCTGCAGGATGGTCCACCGCACCATTGACAAAATGATGGACATCCTGCACAAAGTGGTGCATTTCCCCAAAGAGGAGGAAATGGAGGACCTTTGAACTTTTCAGTTCAGAGGTCAGCACAGCCACAAAAACATGAATGGAGTGACACCGGACTATCGTGGAGGGGTAGCGCGAGCGGACCATGATGAAATGTTGGTGAAACTAATGAGTTTTTGGACGATTAATGCAGTTTTAGGAGCGGCGCTACAGATGCCCCGTCTGCTACCGTTTATACGGATGTCCGCCGCTCGATTTTGGATCTAAATATCTCCCGAAGCACTGTCTGGATCAGGAAAGCCTTCTGGGTGAGTATATTGTTCTACTTCATTCTATAAACTATGTGAAAGCTGTAGAAACCGAACTTATCCTTTAACAGGAAGCTTTTCCCCTCCGTCATTCTGCAGGGCATTTGTGACTCCAGAGGTGTTTTCCTGGATGTGTATCTTGGCAACACAGGATCTGTTCATGATGCCCTGGTCTTGAGAAGATCCCCCATGTACCAGCAGGCCCTCTATCCACCAGCTGGGTATTTTCTGTTGGCCGAAGGAGGATACCCACGCCTGCGTTATCCTGTGGCCATTGTCACTCCATAACGGCAGCCAGTTGAAAGTAAGGACATGTTTTTGCTTACAAATAAATTAAGCACACATGAAAACTGTTACAATGATGAATCTTAATGCACATATCGCCACGAATATTGATTACCAGGTCAGATTGAAGCTCGGTTCAACAGGTTCCATGCACGAGCCAGAAACATAATCGGGCGGAGCTTTGGCTTGCTGAAGACCCTCTAGCGAGCAGAGTGTAAATAGTTTTTTTTTTTTTATAGTTCTAATTAATCAGTTTTACTCAGTTTCTTGAGAGTTAAATGTTTAGTATAGTTACATTTTACTTTAGAATTATATTTGTTTTATTACATACTTTAATCAGTTCTTATTAAAAGCATAAAAATTATTTGTTATAATTGTCAATTTGAAATGTGTTTTTTCCAATCAGTAATGTATATATTTTTGCACAATATTTTCACTACACTAAAGTATTTTACAATGACAATGAATGTCTTGTATTTCTTCCTCTGACTCTGACCCTCTCAGTTTATAGATAGACAAAAAAGACGCATCAGTATAAGCCCAAATGATAATGGAAATTTTGAATATCAACTATGTTTATGTATTTTTGACACAGTTAAAAATGACATAAATGTCTGAATTATTAGAAAAAATAAATAATTTATTTAAATGAATCAATGCTCAAGTTCAAACAAAAACAACATTTATTTACAAGATTTTCAAACAACCTTAAATATTTCTCTGCTCTCTCTGCTGCTGCTCTCTCTCTCTCCTCAATCTCAATCTCAATCTCAATCTTTATTTGTATAGCGCCAATTCATAACAAGTGTTATCTCAAGACACTTTACAATAGAGCACAAAGCTCTTCATATTATCTCCTCTTCCCTCTCCTGTGCCCTCCTCTCCCTCTCCTCTTCTCTCTCTGCCTGCTCCCTCAGAAACCCAAGCAGACTATCCTCCCTGGCCCTTTTTCTTCCTGGCTGCCTGGTGCTGTCTTCCTCTTGGGTGGAGGTAGAGGCTGGTGTGCTGACTGAGCCACCTGTAGTGGCTGTCTGAATACCACTGCCAGGTGGCAGCAGTCACACTTCCAGCCTCTACCCCCTTGCCTGTGGGTGGGTCCCTGAGCTCCTGAAACAAAAGACACACTTTCTATGTGTGCTATGCTATGCATTATAAACTATACATTTATTCTTGTTCTGTTTGTTTTTTAAAAATACAGCTATTGCAAACTGCACTTCTTTGACAGGACAGTTTCAGGATACATTTTGGTAACCATTACAAACAGAAGCAGGACATTACCTTATACTTATCTTTAAGGTTGCACCACTTCTTCTTGGCCTGCCTAGCTGATATAGGCAGGCCAGAAGTTGTCACAAAGTCCCTGGCAAAAAAGGAGCATAGAAGTCAATCATCATAGATATAGCCATAAAACGTCTTCATAATGCCCCTAAACATACAATAAGCAACAGTACACAAATCAATACTCACTCCCAACCAGTCTGGGCTGACCCACGCCTGCCTGTAAACAGGCACTCATTGGCTGCCCACCAGCGGCTCAGGGCCCGGGTCTTCTCAGTTGTCCCTGCATAGAAAGAAGTTCATACCGTCATTGTAAAAAACAAGCAAAAGCAATTACAGGGTAACACTGCAGTAGTTAGCCTAGTCATACAACTTTTAGCTGTATTAGCTGTACTGAAAAGCGCATAAGTACTAAGTATTAATACTAGTATTAACAGAGACCGCTGGGTCGGTGCTACAGAAGCTAACTTAATGTACCGCTTTCATCATTTCAAAATCACCCACTTTGTCAGTTCAGAATATTTCAAGGATGACTTTTATTCATTGTTCAGGCTTGAAACACAACTCTATTGAAAATAATTATCTTATTCAAAATTTTACGCGGCAATAAGGGTTACTTACAATTGTGTGCCTTTTCCTCTGTCATTTCTTCTTCTTCTTCTTTGCAGCTGACGTAGTTTCCTGCTGAATGGTGCAAATTGCATTGTGGGATTGGATCTGTGAAAAGTCCGCTCAAGTTACGAGCCGAGTGGGTACATGGACCGAACTTGTGTCGATGCGGACTTAGTATTGGAACAGGACTTCGGCTGTGGTTGATGACTTATCACGAGTGCGCAAGTCCGGAAGTTCGCTGAAGTACACATATTGAGAAACTGTTACATGCTCCCCCCACTTCCTCTTGCTGATCAGCCTCACTCACTCTGGTCTTCTCAACAGGTGTGGCTGAGCACCAATCAGTAGCTGTGAAGAGGGGGAAGGGAGTTGCAGCTCAGGTCTCTACTCCAGACATCCAACTTGGCAGCAACAGCAGCAGGAGCGGCTGGAAGAGCAGAGAAACCTGGTTTTGTGTGACCTTATGCAGTTTTCTTTTCTTCTCCTTTTATTTCTGGTGTGTCCAGTGGTCAAGTTTTCGGTTTTATTTCCATTGTTTAGGTTTTCAGGGGTTGGTGTTCAGGTAGAAGGGAGAACCCTGTTCCACCGGCCCTCATATGGGCTGGACAGTGGTGGCTCCCTTTCTTTTGTTCTTTTTAGCTGGCCCAACTAGCTGGGAATTAGTTATGGTGGTTTTGATTTGGTCATTCACTAGCAAGGACCACACATCAACTTAGTGTTTAAACAGTTTATTTACGTTCAAAGGTGTACGCTGTACGTATATGGGCTTACGGTGTGCGGAGACTTCGATGAGTCCGCCGTAGCTCCCAGGCACGACGGACCCCTCTTTTTAGGACCCTGAGGAGAAGAAAGGAGTATGAATTAAGGGAAAAGGGGAGGGGGGGAGGGCGTATGAAGCGAGAACAAACAGGAAACAGGGGTTAGGAGGGTTTAAATACCGGAAGGGGTGAAGTTGAAATGTGGTCCTGCTCCTGAAATTCTGCTAAGAGCTCCACTTCACTAGCAAGGACCACACATCAACTTAGTGTTTAAACAGTTTATTTGATGTTCAAAGGTAACGCTGTACGTTTAAGGGTGACGGTGTGGGGAGACTTCGATGAGGAGTCCGCCGTAGCTCCCGGGCATGATGGACCCCCAAAAACTGTGGCATGGTTATTTGAAAAGAGATTGAGCCGATTTTAGATCTCGGAGATCAGAACGAATATAGCGGAGATAAGCCTGGGAGTACCAACGTCCCATAATTTGAATAAGATGTTCGGGAATGCCGCTACGTGCGGCTGATGTGGCGGCTCCGATTCTGAATGAATGTCCCGAGTAGTGTGTGGGGGAGATGCCTGACTGAGACAGAACTTGACGGAGGTGTAGGTGTAACCAGTAGCGAGTGGCAACTTGACCTGATTCTGAGATGAAGAGAGGTTCATCTAAGGTTTTGCATTGATGTTTCCTGACTTGTAAGTAGTTTGAAAGCGTAGAGAAGGGATTGATGGAGGCTTGGATGTTGAAAAAGAATATAGGGGTAGGATTGCCGAATTGGTTTGTTTTTGATCTTTTAAGATAGAACACGATGGTATCAGAAGAGAAGGGCAACAAATCTTAGACACACGCGTGTCGATGAGGATCGAAGCGAAGGGTGGAGGCTGTGAATTCGGAGCATCTCAAGAAACCAAAGAAAGCTAGGACAAACTTGGATTCCAAAGTTAGTGCAACGTGGGGATTGGTGTAACTTGATCGAATGGTATGTATGCAGATGGAAAGGATATCTAAAGTGAGTGGAAGGTGGCGAGGTATTTGAATGGGTTCTTGACGTGAGAGCCCTTTAAGAAGAGAGTTTATCTGGTAGTGGTTGTGAGCTGGTCCTGGGTTGCCAGTAAGGAGTTTAGAAAAGAATTAAATACCGCTGAGATAAGTTTTTATAGTCTGGGTTTTTATATTTAGGTTCGAGTTTGCGAAGGTTATGAAGGTGGTCATGGTAAACAGGTCAAAAGATGGGAAAAGTATGTTGTGCAGATGATGGAAGTTGCGAAAGCAGGTCAAAGCTGACCAGTAGGAAGACAGAGTCGTGGGAGAAAGGCTATCGATGATAGCATTACGGGACTCGATGAGCAGGGGTATGAGAGTTGGGTTTACAAATTGAATGTCAGAGCCGAAAATGGAGGAACAGGAGTAGGGTGCTCATCTGCAGATGGGGCCAAGCTTCTGAATTCCTGAAAAGAGAATCGAGAAAAAGCGTCAGCAATGGCATTGGAATGACCAGGAATGTGAGCCGCTCGGAGGATATATTGGTGCATGACTGAATGCCAAGTAAGGCGACGGATGAAGGGCATGATGGATGGAGCATTGGAGCGACCTTTGTTGATGATGTCAACCACTCTGAGGTTGTCAGAATGAATGATAATGGATTTACAGGACCATTCATAGCCCCACAGGATGGCGGCTATGACAATGGGGTAGATCTCGAAAAGAGCAGAAGAAGTGGTCTGACACGTGCTGGTGAACTCGGGTGGCCATTCGCCCGCGAACCATCTTCCATGGTAGTAACCCCCAAAACCGATGGAAGGAGCAGCATCTGTAAACAGATGAATGTCAGCTGAGAGAGTTGAGCGATCCTCATAGAAGAAGGATATTCCGTTCCAGTTAGCCAAGAGGTTCAGCCAGAGGCGCAGTTCTACTCGGCTTGGACTATTGAGAGTAACTGGAGACAAAAGAGACGGGACGGAAGAGGCGATGGATAGGAGATGGGAAATGAAGGCCCTACCCTGGGGAATGATACGCAGAGCAAAGTTGAGGTGGCCCAAAAGAGAAAGGAGTTGGCGTTTGGTGCAACTTGGGGCAAGGAGGAAGTTAGAAATGAGGAGGCAGATTCGTTTGAGCTTGTCGGAAGGGAGTGAAGCTTGGAACAAGATGGTATCGAGGGTGATTTCGAGGAACTCGAGAGATGTGGAGGGGCCCTGAGTCTTTTCTGCTGATAAGGGGACCCCGAGATCGGAGAAGACGGTGGTCAGTGTAGTCAGTCCAGAAGCAGGCGGAGACGAGGGAGGAGTAATGACTAAGAAGTCGTCCAAAAGATGAACGAGGAAAGGTAACTTGTGGACATTTGACAAAATCCAGCAGAGGGCTTCTGCCAAGGTGTCGAAAAGTTTAGGGCTGCTCTTGCAACCGAAAGTCAGTCTGACGGCAAAGTAGTATACTCCCTGCCACTGAACGCCGAAGAATTGCCAAAAATCAGGGTGAAGAGGAAGAACCTTGAAAGCGTTGGTGATGTCAGCCTTTGAGAGCCATGAACCTTTTCCTGCAAGTTCAATAAGTGCTATGGCGTGATTAATGGTGGCATACCTTAGGGAGTAGTCCCCGAAGGGAATCAGGCTGTTTATACTAGGCACTGTACTACCGTGTGGTGCGGAAAGATCGATAATGATGCGCTTTTTCCCGGAGTACTTCCTAGTCGCTATACCTATGGGACTAATGCGAAAGATTGGAAAGGGAGGGGTAGTTGAAGGACCAATCATGAAGCCATTTTCGACTTCTTTTGCGAGCAAGCTGTTTACAGAATCAGGATCTTTAATTGCAGATTGAAGATTGGGGCATTCATAAGAAACTGAAGGCAAAACTGAAAGTCCGGGATGAAAACTGTAATTGAGACCATGGATTAGGAAGTTCACTAAGGTTTGATCAGGGTGATTTTGTAGTTCTACAGCTAAGGCTGTGACATTAATAGGTGTGGATAAACTCTTACCTGAATTTGAAGATGCTACAGGGTTGTGAGGGCAGCCCGAGCAGGCGTGTCCCCCTCCACAGAAAGAACAGATGTGAAGAAAGCGACATTGGGACATGTTGCAGCCAGAGTAGTTCAAGTTGTTACATATGGCACGACCTGCCTGATGCATGATGGGTCTGCCTTTCTTGTCGATGCCGCTTGTCACGGGGAAGAAGATTGAAGGAGCTGGTGACGTTACGGTTGACGACCTAGAGAAGGTGGAAGGAGGTGGGGCCAGTCGAGGCTTGGCCTGGACAGGGATGGAGCAAGCGGAGGCGGGATGAGAAGGCGCACCACACAGGCAACAAGGCAATGCTGCGCGGGCTGCGAAAATGCGGCAATAAATCTTGTTATCGAGACTGCCCCAGTAGGTGCTCTCGTTAAACTGTTGGAGACGGGCTGCAGCTTCTGAAGTGAAATGTACGTGGTATTGATAGAAGCCATAACCTCCAAAGCGAAGGGATAGATTTAAGATGAGGGACATGTAATCGTCTAATTCCTGGCGACGGTCAGGAAATTGGGAACAAAGGACATCCCTGTAAAGGGATAAAGCATAAGCGAACTCTGTAGGATTGAGTTCTTTGAGACGGTTGGAAGCTGTTCTTCTTTGAAAAGTATTCTCTTCGAAACCCTCTTGACTCCTGTCAGAACAAGATTGACGAAGAGAAGGCAAGATAAGGAGTGCAAGATCGATGTAATTACCATCAAGTATCTGCTTGTGAAGATTGGTGGGAACTGGAGAAGGACGTGAAATGAAGGAAAAAGGTTGGCGAACAGGGCGATTGGCTGTAGCCAGGGTGAAGGTGAGTGGACCTCGCTGGGTGGAATTCGGCTGAGAGGGAACCAAAGGCTGACGAGAGTGCTGGATGGCTAGAGGGGGACAAGAGTGAGGCAGCCCAGTGCCGTGAGTTCCAGAACTGACAAATAGCTGATGTTGTTCTGGGAACAGCGCTGGCTGGGACAGTGGCAACCCGATGCCCGATGTCCCGAGTGCAGCCAATTGCTGTTGCTGCTGAGGAGGAAAGGTTGCTGGTAGTGACATCTCTGTACCTGACGGTCCGGCTAAAACTGGCTGTAGTTGATGGTAGGGATGAAAAGTCGGGGGCAATGACAACTCGGTGCTCAATGCCCCGACCGCTGCTGTCTGGGGTTGAAGTGTGGAAGCTGGTGGCAACTTGGTGCCCGGAACCCTGACTGACACCACCTGTTGTTGGGGTTGAGAAGCTGGGGGAAATGACAAGCTGGTGCCCACATCCCTGACTGTAGCTGCCTGGTGAGGTTGTTGAGGATAAAAGGTCAAAAGTGGTGAAGGTCAAAAGTGGTGAAGCCTCGATAGACGCATACTGATATGGCTGTTGTTGGACTGTAGAGGGTAATGGCAACATTGCATGTAGCTGTTGGGTTTGAACTGCCGGGGGCAATGACAACCCGGTGCCCGATGCCCCGACGGTCGCAGCCTGGTTTAATTGCTGGGTTTGAACTAATTGCTGGGTTTGAACTGCCGGGGGCAATGACATCCTGATGCCTGATGCCCCGACGGTCGCAGCCTGGTTTAATTGCTGGGTTTGAAATGCCGGGGGCAATGACATCCCGGTGCCTGATGCCCCGACGGTCGCAGCCTGGTTTAATTGCTGGGGATAATAGGTTGAAGGTGGTGGTCCCCTGGTGCTCGAAGACACTGGGAGAAAAACTTGGGGCAGAGACAATCCAGTGCTGAGGGCCCTAGCTATAGCTGGGGGGTTAAATGAAGGTACTGACAACTTGGTGTCAGGGTTACCTGAAGAGGTGGGTAACAGGGAAAGCTGTTGGGTGGCTGCTGGAGAGGTTGGCAGCCCTGTAGTAGATACATGTGGAGTTGGAAACTGTTGTGGTAAAAAGGAAACTGCCCTGGAGGAGATGGTCTGCTGTTGGAGATTGGGAGTATTTGGAGCTGCGAGGCATTTGTTGTTTTTTCCTCTTCTTGGCTTTTTTCAGATAGGAGATTTTATGTGTATTGGCCCTTAACTGACGTGCTGCACTCGCCGTGCGTTGCAGGGTTTGTGTGGTGACGTCATGCGGAAGTGGGAGGTCCTGTGGGTGGCAGGAAGACGTGAGCTTGTTAAAGAGTTTTGTTTTGTTGTCATACCGGTTAAAAGGGATGTTCTTGGATTTTAAGGTCTTTTGGAGGGTGGCAACGGTCCAGTCTGAAATCCTGGATGAACACTGAAGATTCGTAGACCTGGCTGGAGCATGATGGCGTTCCGACCGGCGGCGAGGTGAGAAGCGGGGGGGGTCGACGCTCTGATGGGAGGCGGCTGACAGCCTCTCGGGAGAAGGTGTAGGAGAGCCGCGGCGACGGCGTGGAGCTGGCTTCGAAACTCCGCGGCCTCTCATCTTTGTTGCAGGAGAAGGTCGG
>JBAMNC010001484.1:62500-68516 GCA_037902135.1 Cetoscarus ocellatus
ACAAAAATATGAACAATTAAACATAAATGGCAGAGGACTAGTTTCACTGGCGGAAGGAGGTCGTGCACATTACAACAGTTTCAACAAAGGCGGAACGATTCCTTGGGTGCGAGAAGCAACGGCAAGGGTATACTCTGCTCATCTGCAGTATCGGGACTTTTGTGTAAGTTCATACATTTATTTTAACTGTATTCTCCTTAAAATATGTGCCCGTTATGTCATTTAATTTGTACAAAGAGCAAGGAAGGTCGAAACTGCGTACTGTGTGCTTTATTTCAAGTATTTTTTTGGCGTTCTGCCTGTGGACTTGTGCTAGCTTGTTTGCTGTGTCATGCTAACACGGTTAGCATAAAAACTAGCTAGCTCGTTGTGTGCCTGTTGGTTTGTTGTTTGCGTGTACTTTGCTGTATGTTCAAGGTTGTCAAAAAAGTGTTACTGAAGTAGTTTTTCTGTAATACCACGTTTTAAAACATTGTAATAAAGTTAAATGTAACGTTCGGTAGTGCCGAACGTAATGATAGTTAAAAACAGACCCAGAATCAGATTTTCAGCCCAGTGTGGCAGTCATTAACGTCATAGTGAGAGGGTAAACTGATCCAGGATCTGCTGCTCTGAACCACACAAGCAGCAGGGATCCTGTCACGTGGCAGGGTTCAGAGGTCTGAGCAGAGACGTGAGCGGAGCTATGAATCAGGATGAGAGAAAATACATCACGGAGAGACAAGTCCGACTCTGAAAGTAACTTTATTTGGAAACGAGAAAAGCAGATGCATTTTTGTAGACATATTTCATAGGGGGCGGGCACAGAAGGAAATGCGATGGATTCTCTGGGGCCATTGTACTACAGGAGCCTTTATAAAGTCGAAACAAAGGAAGGGAACAACAGCACAGACGGCTCACTGAAGGACACCGGAGTCATTCTCGGAAACCCAACCGGTAATGTGTTTATAAAACTGGGAAATTGTCCTGGTGATGTCTCTCATGATAAACCTAATGATATTGATGATTAATGTGCTGCACAGTAACAAACACCCCTCTGTGAAACGAGAACAACGTTAACGGCGAACGTTTCTTGAAGTGAGCGCACTGTTATCACCCCGAGAGGAGCTAATGTCGTTAGCACAACATACCTGTGCTAACTCACAAACAAAGCCTGGTGTGGGCTCAGTATACACAGCGAAATTGTCTGAAGGTGGTCAGCGCCCACCTCTTCATGCGCGGTGATAAGTTGCGGTAAAAGTAAATACAGACACAACCACAGGATCATGCAGTGAACCACTTAAGTGTTTTAAAACTATTATCTTACTGAAGGAATGAAACACTAATATTACTGTGATCAGAGCTAACACTTGTATGCAGCCAAATGATTAATAAAAACAATTTTACAAGACTAAAAAGTATTTGATGTTCTTTTCCCCTTTGTTTTAAAATAGTATAACATGAAACATATTTTAAAAAGTATTAAATGTTAAATATTATCATTAAATATAACCAAAAAAGATGTTGACTTTATTCCATCTGTAAGTAAAATATAAAATAGAATTACTCATATAAATATAAACTACATTGGTTTAATTATAATGAATTTAGCCATGAAATATCTTATCTCTAAAAACACTTATGTTTGCCTTAAACTTTGATTATTGTTATCTGTTGTGTAAAACCATAAAAAACAAGTTGTTCAGAAAATAAATCTCTTGGAAGGTCTAGCTTGATTATTAGCTTGATTAGTTCGCAGAGATTTTTTTTCTTTATTTTACTGCTATCGATTCGAAGTTCAAATTCTGGTATTATGACAGCCTTATTGTATTAGTTAGCTGGGTGTGTTTGTACGCACATGGTCCTTGATCTGCTGTCTGATGGAGGTTTGTGTGTGTAGTTTCAGTGTGTATATATGTGTTTGGAAAGCTGTGTGCATATGTTGGGGTTGCATTTGGCTTGTGTTTGATATATTTGTTCTTTGGTTGTCTGCTAGGTATAGAGGTGTGTGTTTGTCCATTCTTTCTGTGCATTCAGTGTTTGTGTCTTTCCTTTTGTTGTTTGAGGTATGCTGAGTTTGTTTCTTAGGTTTTTGCGGTGTGTGTTTGTGTGCACCTTCATATACACCTTCATAAAATGATTTAACATAGCAGTTCCTTAGGGTGTTAAAGCTTCTTGCCGAGAAATAAGACACATTTTTGCTATGCTGTCATTAAAAAAAAATGTAGATACAAGTCATAGTTGATTTTCACATGAAGATCATTGATAAAGCATGTTAAAATTGTTTGGGTTTAGTTATGTGAGAGATTTAATTGTACCACAGCACTCACCTTGTTTTTCATCTTTACAGATGTCAACAAGTATGTCCAGCTCATGAGGTGGAAATGTAAGTTCTGTGCATTCTTTTCAAATGTCCAACAAAGAATATAACAGCATTATAAAGAGCGTCATGGACATCATCGGAGGTGCACAGGCCTTGTCTGTATATATGAAGACTGTTTTAACAATTTTCACACTCAGGCTGAACTAAAAAACCATCTGAAGGAACATGTAAAAGAATCTCACAAAATTGTGACTAAATTGTCCTGTGATTTGTGTACATTCTCAGAGCCTTGTAACATCAACAAATATTTTTCTCATCTGAAGACTCATTTGAGAAACAGGGAAAGCGTTAAATGTCCATTTGTTTCTTGCTCTTTCAAATCTAGTGTACTGTCGACTTTTACAGCTCATAGAAGTCGTTACCATAGATCTTCCACACTAGAAAGTTTAAGACCAGAACTTACTGCACAACACACTGTGACAAATGCACATGAGGAAAACTGTGTTGTTGATACAGAGACACCTTTGTGTGATTGTGAGCCTGAGTCTGAACCTGCTCTTAAAGTTGAGACATCTATCAGACATCAGCTGGCATCATTATTTCTCCGCATGCAAACAATCCTACATGTCTCAAATTCAGCAGTTCAAGAAATAGTCGATGAGCTATTTGACATTGGAGAATTTGCCCATAAAAATATTGAAAAGGTTATCCAAAACATTTTGGAAGAAAATAATTGTACACCTGATGCCTCTGCTGTAACTTTACTGTTAAACGAAATACAAGCTTTTTAATCCACTCAGATTTCTTTCAAGGTCAGGGCCTTTGGGCACTGAGTGCAAGAGACAGTCATTTTTTAGGAAAAACTTTTCCGTTATTGAACCGGTGGAATATGTGCTAAACACACAAGAAAAAAAACAATCATTTGTATATGTTCCTATTTTAGATTTGCTAAGTAAATTGTTTGAAAGAGAAGAGATTCTTCAAACATTACAGAGATGTGATGCTTGTGAAGGTCATTACAGTTCATTTCAAGACGGTGAATACTTTAAAGAAAACAAACTTCTCACTGAAGAATCAGGCATAGCTCTTGGTTTATATATTGATAATTTCGAAGTTTCTAATCCTTTAGGGACTTCAAAAAAGAAACACAAAGTGTGTGGTATATATTGGGTGATAGCCAATGTACCTTTAAGACTGAGATCAACGTTATCATCAATTTATCTGGCTGTGTTATGCAAAACTGCACACATTAAAGAATATGGTTACAACAAGGTTTTAGGGCCTCTGATTAGAGATCTTCAGCATTTAGAAACAGAAGGTATATTTGTAAAGCGAGTTGGGTCATATGTCAGAGGTACTATATCATATGTATCTGCAGACAACTTGGGTGCACATTCACTTGCAGGATATCAAGAGTCTTTCAGTGTTGAGAAATGTTGCAGATTTTATTTGGCTAGTCGTGAAGTTATTCAACAGCATGATGTCAGAAGTGGGAATTTCACTTTGAGAACACCGCAGATGTTTGATGAAGCTGTTAAAGTGCTTAAGACAACTGATGCATCATGTGTTGATGGCGTAAAGAGAGACTGTCCTTTAAGCCACCTTGCCCACTTTCATCCCGCAAAAGGATTTCCACCTGATTTCCTGCATGACGTACTGGAAGGCATTGTGCCTGTGGAACTATGCTTATGTCTTTCAGATTTGATTGCTAAAAAATATCTCACCCTGGATGAAGTTAATGAAAGAATAGCATCTTTCCCCTTTCAGTTCTATGACAAAACCAATAGACCCCAGACAATTCACAGAGACTTTTCAAAAAGGGGAACAATTGGGGGTAATGGACATGAAAACTGGGCACTTCTGCGATTTCTGCCCCTGTTGGTCGGCCACTACATTCCAGAGACTGAAAAAACTTGGTCTGTAATCCTTGAGTTGAAGGACATTGTAGAGCTGTTATGCAGCTCCACGTTCACAGCTGAAACCTTGTGCTACCTTCAAGCCAAAATCTCTGACCACAGACACTTGGTTCTAGAAACATTTCCTGGTACTAGATTACGTCCCAAGCATCATTATCTTGAACATTATCCTATGCTGATATAGAAATTTGGTCCACTGATTGAATTCTGGACAATAAGATTTGAAGCAAAACATTCTTTCTTTAAGAAAGTAGTGCGTGATGCTGGCAACTTCAAAAACATCCTGCATACTTTGGCTACAAGACATCAACTGATGTTGGCATATTATTTAGAGATGCCAAGTATTTTCAAACCATGTATTGAGACTGGACAAGTATCAGTTGTGTCTGTGAGCATCTTAGATGCTGCTGTCAGAGAGGCTATATGGAATAAGTTTCAAGGTCTAGACTCCATTTCACTCACCTCCATTGCTCACTTAAATGGAACAAAATATTCTAAAGGAATGGTACCGTCAGTAGGGCAGACAAGTGGACTGCCAGATTTTGGGGTACTACGGGAGATCTGTGTAGTGAATGGCCACCCGTCATTCATTCTGGAATTATTCACAGCTGCTTTCCTGGAGCATCTACGGTGTTACCAACTTGCCAAAAAAGACCCAGCAGTGACTGCAGTGGTTGATCCTGACCATCTGAATGACTACATTCCCCTTGCAGCATACTTAGTTGAAGGAAAGCTGCTTGTCACTCCAAGGACATCTATGTTATATTAAGGTAAAGAATGTTGGTGTAAATATACATACTTTTGACCAATTAAAAGAACAAGGTCCTCTGAGTACTTAGCACCTCTCTACTCTCTAGTTTTATGTTTCTAACATTATTCAGATTACAGTTATTTCAAAGTTTGAGTCTCAGTTTGAAAGGTTTAACTCATTTTTTTTTGTGTTCATTGTGTTTCAGCTATTGGCACCTCTTCAAGGATGCTTCTCAGAGTTTTCGTCTCACCTCAGGAAATAAGACGCGACTTTGGACATGAGCTCTGTAATTTGACAGACATTAAGGACTTGCCAAGAGAACGTGCCACTCTGAAAATTTTGTTCACATTTACTGAAGCAGTCTCTGACTCAACCTTGGATACTGTGAGTGTCGGTTCACCAAGTAGTGCCACTTCAGTTGAATGGCCTGATCCCTTTGTAATCCCAGATTTTTCCCATGATGTTGAGGTTCAACTGAGGATGGCAAATGAGGCTTATGCCAAGGAAGGAACCATTATGGTCATCTCAAAGAGTGTGAAGAGTGAAATACTGGACAGACTTGCTGACATCATATCAAAAATTACTGCCTATCCTGGTAAAGACAATTATGAAAGTGTAGCAAAAGCTCTTGTTGCAAACCACCCATGTCTCAGTGAACCAGGTTCTGGGAAAGGATGGTACTGCTGGGTATTTAGCTTGAGGTTCAAGATGGGCAACTACTGTCAGAAGCTAATGGCAACTGAAGTTCTCGTAAATAAAAGAAAAAGGGGAGAAGGAAGAAGCAAGCCTGTCAAGAAGTCCAAAAAAGGAGAGATCCACTACTTGCCAATGCCACCTGAAGGACAAACTGCTGAAAAGTCAGAGGAGTACCGCAGGACCATTCTTCAAGAAGTACAGAAAAGAGATCCAGATCCGAATCCAAGATGGCGCCACAGACAGCTGCCTCGGTGCTTCGCTCCAGAAGCTGTCCCAGCTCGCCAGAAGCTGTCCCAGCTCGCTGTGCCAGTCTCAACCTGTCAGTGGATTACCAACTTCCTGACTGACAGG